>JAVBHU010000951.1:0-13203 GCA_034768395.1 Linum lewisii | reverse complement strand
TCATCATGCACAAAGTTCAACACCATATCATCAAACAGCTCATCACTACAACAAGATCATCATCCCTATAGTTCAGCATGACATCACATATATACAGTTTAGCATTACATCGCAAACATACAATTTAGCATTACATGACAAGTTACCATCAATGCACACACACTCATCTATATTCACACACACTCATACATTTGCACATACACAACATTTATCCCTTCGATTATCTAAGTGATCCCACAAGTGCACTCCTCAAGCCAATATCCACAACTCATAATCTCGACAATATAACTAGAATCATCACGCATACAGTTCAACATTATACCACAATACATCTCATTATCACCAGACAACGCTTTCACACACACATCAACCACAACACAACATTACACAGATTCACACCTATCATCATCATCAATCCTAAACCATTCAACCTCTATCTCACCTCTCAACACGACAGCGCAATTCACAACACATCACAAAACACTTCACAACCACAATCCAATACATACACCATACACAGATCACACTCACAATCACATACATTCACCTTACACACAATCATAGATCACACTTCAATTCACTAGGTGATGCGCAAATTAATGCACACTAGTTTTACTTGAAGGATTGCTCCTAAGAGATAGTTATTTCCCAAGCGTCTTCCTTTCTCTATTACTCAACGACGTGGATTAAAGCTAATCGGGTTTAAACATTTGGTTTGGAATTGGTTTTATATGATCTAATTAACTATGAAAGCAATTTAAATCAATCAAGCAAACAAACAAGTTGGAGCTTCAAATAATGACTAAGGCGGTTGTCCAGACTCGAATCCGCTCTAGCTCGATTTAGAGGATGATGCAATGCAACTTCAGTTTCAACAAACTTAATGACCCGACATTTCCTTTGACAATCTCTACTCCATGGTCAGGGCGCAGAGAAACTATTCTATCTAACCTACAAGTTCCTATGGTCAAGATAACTCGCAATTGTCAAGAATGCACGAAGAACAATGAAATGTCACAAAGTAATGCAAAGAGATTGACTTCATCGGCCCTATGGTCAAGACACCGGCAAATTTCAATGACCTCCTAGACCCTAGAATGACTCACGTCCATGGTCAGAACCGCGAAATCAAAGATGAAACGAATTCAATGATATGGTCAATCTGAGAATTCTAGAGCTTCAAATTAGGGTTAAGGAAAATCTCATAAAAGTCTGAATAAACCTGGGTGGTTACATAAATAGTCACTGAACTTTGGCCAAATAACCCGGAAGTCACTAAACAAAAAAAATTGCTATTGACATTATGAAACTTTGAGCCATTTTTCGAAGAGGTCACTGTTAGCTACGGACATCCATTTTCCCGTCCGTCCGCCTATGTGGCCTTGCCAACTCCACTGCCACGTCATTCAAGTTTGCCACATCATATTAATTTTTCCTAACATGCCTAGTCATCTAACCAAAGAACTCAATCTGATTAACCCCAACCCAATCAAATCTAACCGAAAAGTTAGATCCTTCTTCCTCTCTCTCCTTCCTCCATCCTCAACACCACACCACACTCCTCTCCTCCTGCCTCCTTCTTCCCACCATCGCCGCCGCCGCCACTGCCGGCGCTGCCTCTCCCACCCACCCCCGCCGCTACCTCTCAATCAAAGAAGAAGAAGAAGCAATCGAAGATCCCAAACCTAAATCAAAATCAAAACCCCCTCCCACTGTCTTCTTCCCTCTCCGACGACCTCACCCCTCTCCGACGGCCTCACCATCCTCGCTGTCCTCTCCCCTCTCTGAGACCTCACCATCCTCGCCGTCCTCTCCCCTCTCCGACGACCTCACCATCCTCGCCGTCCGTCTCACCTCTCCGACGATCTCACCGCCTTCTCGGATCTGTCACCATTGCTAACGACAGAGTTATGCCTAACATCCCCAGAATCGGCCTACCGACGTCCTATGAAACACGATTCATGGATTCTGACCAGTGGGTATTTGAGATTGAGATTGAGATTGGGAACAGAGCAGTGGGTATTTGGGATTAAGAGAAGAAGGCGATGGGATGGGAGCGACAAGCGGAGAAAGAGAGATGAGATGGGTGGTGGAGGGAGAAGGAGGAAGGCGGAGGAGGGTGGTGGAGGTAGGAGGTAGGTGAATCGTCGGAGAGGGGTGAGGACGGCGAGGATGGTGAGGTCGTCGGAGAGGGAAGAAGACAATGGGAGGGGGAGATTCGGCGGTTTCAGATCGGGTTGATAATTGGTTGGGTGCTTGGGTTAATTTTGGGTAGATAGGATCTGATGTGGCACTTTAAATGACGTGGCAGTGGAGTTGGCAAGTCCACATAGGCGGATGGACGAAAAATGGATGTCCGTAGCTAACAGTGACCTCTTCGAAAAATGGCTCAAAGTTTGGTAATGTCAATAGAAATTTTTTTTGTTTAGTGACTTCCAGGTTATTTGGCCAAAGTTCAGTGACTATTTATGTAACCAACCCGAATAAACCTCAATTAACATTAACGGGTTAGAAACCCGACATCATCCAAACAAAATCTCACTAAAACTTAAACTAACCTGAACAAACCTAAAGAGTTTAGCCAGACATAGCAAAAGAAGAAATCAGAGAAACAAGAGAAGAGAAAACTGGAGAAGAAGACATCTTACTCCGAGAAATCCTAATCCTGACTACTCAAGAAATCTACCAAGCTTCTCCTTGCTTTTTCTCATCCAATCGCGTCTTCAAAACTTCGTCTTCACCTCCGAGAGTGTCTGGTTCATCGGGGAAGAAGAGAAACAATTGAAGTAAAAAAGTCTCCCTCTAAAACTCCTCGAAATTGGGTTAAAAACCCAATTTTCGTCAAAATCCGGAATTAAAGCAAAAAGTGCGGGAAGGTGTCGAAAAGTGCGCCGAAGCACTTTTCTCCTTTGTCAAAAATCCCAACGAATGGTAATTGAAAAGTGCGCTCGACGGTCCTCGAAAAGTACGCCGGCGCACTTTTAGACTTAGAATGCACACTTTTGATGCTGCTTCTTGCTCCAAACTTCTTTCGGCAATTCCCATCTCAATCGTACTCCGAAATGTTCCCCGTTTGAATCGCCGAGCTCGTAGAGAGGCCCTCCACAATATGAAAATCTGAAATCTCATCAAAATAACTCGAAAATACATCAAACGACCCAAAAGAGGGCCAACGGGGATAAACAACACATTTTACATAAAAACCATTCAAAATCATCACGATTCAGAGTCAAACAAGGAAAATGTCATTCAAATGTGGCGAGATGAACGCGATAAATCTAACGTCATCAAATCACCCCACACTTAAACTTTTGTTTGTCCTCAAACAAATAAAATTTTTGAATCTCGCTCAAATTCACAATGACAAGATCAACTAAATCGAAGTTCAACCTCTAACAATTTAACCTAAACTGTTCCATCTAGAAAACGCAACCCACACATGAAAGAAAATCAACCAAACAAATCCAAGTCTCACTATTCTTTGCACACAACAAGTAACAATCACCAATCATGCACGATTTCGACCTAACCGACCAGACTTCCTTACACAGAAAATATTTAGTAACATGAAACTCTCACACTCTGTGTTTAGGGACGTGTTTGTGCTCTCAATCACTTTCTCGGCCGAATTATGTCATAGGTTTGCATTTCGACCACAATTTCCACCACTGTGACAACACGAGAAACTAGTTTAGAGGACTTTGCAAAGGACTGTAACGATCCTATACTACAAGGGCTAATGATGAATGGATGAAGGGATGAATGATGACTGAAAGGTATGGTCCGGTGCAACAATCGACTAACCTCCCTCGATTCAGAATCTAGGATTCCTACCGTCTAACCAGACCTGAATGGAATAATGTACGCTCGTCCTAGGATACCCTCAAGCAACTTAGCACTTCTATTTATTCATTTTTCATTTTTTTTTCTTTTTCTCTTTTCTTTCACTTTTTTTTACCACGACTTATTTGCTTTCGTTCTTCCTTATGTAGGGAGAAGAACGTTTTGAACTAAAAAATTTCTGTTTTTCTTTATTTTTTTCTTTTTTTCTCTTTTTTTTAGTGCTAAATTTTTCAGTTGCTAGAGGGTTTACACGTATGGACATACTAGCTAAGACCACCGGTTCACTGGCTATAGGCAAGTCACCACAGACCGACTTCCGGTTAGCTAATCTCAGGCTACTACCACAAGGGATCAAAGGGGTGAACAAAAACATGGGAATAAGCTGTAACGTAATATCAAACGGAAAGAACAAGCCAAGCTCAAAGGTTTACACCTAGGGGAATTAATGTTGGGTTAGCTTCTAGCTTAGGTAGCAATTCTAGGTGCCTCTATCATCCTAGTACTCGTGTTATCGTGTGGTCTCAAATAGGTCTCATGCAAATTCTAACTCATTCAATGCTCAAGAAAGCCACTCAAAAGAAACAAGTTGCTAATTATGTGCAACAGATCAAAAGCTCACAAATGGCTGCTAGTCAGGTTCGAATCATTTTCGTGTAATTCAAAATGAAGCTACAAGAGTGATTCTGAAAAATCTGTTCTGACCGGATTCATTTAATATCAATTCAAGCATGTTGGTTACAGGTTCTAGATAAGACAGTCTAAGCGTAATTGTGAAATATTTCAAATCAATTTGGCATAGCAAGTCAAGAACAGAGCAAGTTCAATCATGGATAGCACAACAGAAAGCAACCCTCAAAAATAAACACCCCACCTCACACTTAAAATCGGACATTGTCCTCAATGGACCACACAAAATAGTGAGGAAAAAGTGTAAAGGGGTACCGGGAAATCGATCGTGAGGATGCTTGAGAAAACGCGAGTTAAGTACCGGCGGACAGTCATGGTGGAAACTAAAGATAGCCTGAAACTGGAGAGAACCTCAGAACACGATTAGAGCATTCAAATTACAGAATAGACCACTGACTCAAGAACTACAAAAGTTTGACACGAACTCAAATTAAACAACTGATTCAAAACTCAAAATAGACTCCAGACATGGGTTGTCTCCCATGAAGCGCTCTTTCTTTAACGTCTTTGAGCTAGACGATACCTGATTAGGGTCCCCAACTCAAGAGTTCCTTGAAGTCAAACAGCTTCTTCAAGGCTGGCAGTTTAGTTCCAAATAGCACGTCAGAAGGAGCAAGATGCAGTCGATGGTGCTCAAGTAGATCCTGGTTCTGCTCGGATGACCTTTTCTTCTCAAACTTTCCTATTGGAGGAGGAAAGAGATAGTATGGTGTGTTATAATCGATGATTGCAGTCTGCTCCACACCAATGTCATCCAAGTTGCTCTGGCAGTTGAGCACATACGCCTCAGAATCATTACCCTCAGTTTCGGTTGTCTGAATTACCAATGAGGTTGAATCCTCGACATCCACGTGCTCCTCTTCCGCGTCAATTGCAAGATGGATCTGCTCCACATCTTCCTCTACCACCATTGTCAGAGATTCTTCATCAGATAACTCTAGCTCACAACAACCACGAGCTAGATTATCCTGGACTTCTTCGACCAACTCTCGAGCATCTTCTTCCATCAGTTGATTCCACTGCTCAGTCTCGACGTCCAGAACATCAGGAGCTCGTAGAGTCGAAAGGATCTGCTTCAAGAGAAAATCTGTATACGACTCCTGTTGTTGGTACTGGTGCGGATATAGATATTCCTCCTAGTAATCTTGGTGGTAGTGTGTAACTTGCGGCTCTGGCCAGGAAGACAAGGGTGGTGGTTCCTCATTCCAGTTTGGCATAGGTGGTTGCCCTGATATACTCCACTCTTGGTTGTAATCAAGCGGTATTCCATTGTTATACCACCCTTGGTTGACATCAAACTTGTAATCCTGCATCTCAAAACTCAAGAGCACTACCCAGGTAAATCATGGAAAAAGATGGAGAGAAAAGAGATGATGAGAAAAATGAATGAAAAGCTTAAACGCAATGCCTTTCCTAGAAAAAGAAAAGTCCCCGGCAACGGCGCCAAAAACTTGATGCGCAAATTAATGCACACTAGTTTTACTCGAAGGATTGCTCCTAAGAGATCGTTATTTCCCAAGGGTCTTCCTTTCTCTATTACTCAACGATGTGGATTAAAGCTAATCGAGTTTAAACGTATGGTTTGGAATTGGTTTTATATGATCTAATTAACTATGAAAGCAAGTTAAATCAATCAAGCAAACAAACAAGTTGGAGCTTCAAATAATGACTAAGGCGGTTGTCTAGACTCGAATCCGCTCTAGATCGATTTAGACGGATGATGCAATGCAACTTCGGTTTCAACAGACTTAATGACCCGACATTTTCTTTGGCAATCTCTACTCCATGGTCAGGACGCAGAGAAACTACCTACAAGTTCCTATGGTCAAGATAACTCGCAAATTGTCAAGAATGCACGAAGAACAATGAAATGTCACAAAGTAATGCAAAGAGATTGACTTCACCGGCCATATGGTCAAGACACGGGCAAATTTCATGACCTTCTAGACTCTAGAATGACTCACGTCCATGGTCAGAACCGCGAAATCAAAGATGAAACGAATTCAATGATATGGTCAATCTGAGAATTCTAGAGCTTCAAATTAGGGTTAAGGAAAATCTCATAAAATTCTGAATAAACCTCAATTAACATTAACGGGTTAGAAACCCGACATCATCCAAACAAAATCTCACTAAAACTTCATCTAATCTGAACAAACCTAAAGAGTTTAGCCAGACATAGCAAAAGAAGAAATCAGAGAAACAAGAGAAGAGAAAACTGGAGAAGAAGACATCTTACTCCGAGAAATCCTAATCCTGACTACTCAAGAAATCTACCGAGCTACTCCTTGCTTCTTCTTGTCCAATCGCGTCTTCAAAGCTTCGTCTTCAAAGCTTCGTCTTCAAAGTTCGTCTACTCTGAGAGTGTCTGGTTCGTCGGGGAAGAAGAGAAAAAATTGAAGTAAAAAAGTCTCCCTCTAAAACTCCTCGAAATTGGGTTAAAAACTCAATTTTCGTCAAAATTCGGAATTAAAGCAAAAAGTACGGGAAGGGGTCGAAAAGTGCGCCGGCGCACTTTTCCCTTCAAAAGGGGCACTTTTCTCCTTTGTTAAAAATCCCGACGAATGGTAATTGCAAAGTGCGCCCGGCGGTCCTCGAAAAGTGCGTCGACGCATTTTTGGACTCAGAATGTGCACTTTTGATGCTGCTTCTTGCTCCAAACTTCTTTCGGCAATTCCCAACTCATTCGTACTTCAAATCGTTCCCCGTTTGTATCCTCGAGCTCGTAGAGAGACCCTCCACAATATGGAAATCTGAAATCTCATCAAAATAACTCAAAAACACATCAAACGACCCAAAAGAGGGCCAACGGGATAAAAACACATTTTACATAAAAACCATTCAAAATCATTACGATTCAGAGTAAAACAAGGAAAATGTCGTTCAAATGTGGAGAGATTAACACGATAAATATAACGTCATCACTAGGTGAGTTAATTAGGTGCCATAATGAGTTGTTCCCCCGCTACCCCGCTGGCCATCACATCATCCAGACGCATCCATAAAGGATCCTTCCCCGAAGGAGTATACCAACAGGCGCATCCATATAGGATCCTTCACAAAGGAGAACGATAACCTACCTTGGTAACCCAACCAAGGGATTCACCCCAGTGAATCGGACTCAATCTCAACCAGTATTTCGGGTGGGGTAACGTTGGCTCCTTCCGGTTCTATCAATTTAATTCTAATAAACACAACCATACTATTTACACACATCACAAAGCAAATCCAAGAAACCAATACCATTTCACAATTCCACTTTCCAATTCCACCACACAATTCCACAATCAAAGTCCACAACATAATTCCACAACATAATTTCATGTACCAATTCCATGTACCGATTCCACACTAAACCACAACTTGCAATGATAGATACAAATTACAATAATTCATCTCATCCCATCCCATCCTACCTCACATTCCTAGTTCAAATTCATTAGCCATCATCTTTCATCCCAATCCCCACTTCACACATCAATTGGCACAAACATCACAAGTCAGTTATTCAGTTTTACTCTCAAGGTTTCATGCAAGACCTAGTTCTATTCCAAGTCCAGTTTCAACTCCTCACTCCCATTTCTAGCCATCTAGTCAATCGTACATTCACACAAGTCAACCACACATATAGACAAGTCGATCATCCACTCAAACAAGTCAACTTAGCACCACATTACAACAACAATTACAATAACACCAATTTGCCATTTCTACTTCCCAGTTCAAGCAAATCCTAAATTAAATTACATAGTCCGCCTAATCCACTTGACTCGATTTCCACTCATAAATCATCCAATCCCGACATCCTAGTTCTCCTCAAGCATTTCCCAAAACACATTCAAGACTCCAACCTTATTGCGATAGCCACATGTCACGCTATCAATCACCATAACACATAGCATCAACTTCACTCAAATCAATCCCACAACATCAATGAACCAATACATGTAATCACACCACCCAATTCCATTACTCAATCCCTTAACCGATTCTATGTCATAAACCAACACCCCAATCACATTATAGACCCCTCATTACACATATCATCCATATCACCCAAGTTAGCACATAGCATATACTTCATCCCAACATACATAGCATCAACTCATCCAATCTCACATTCACAATAACATTCCACTACATTCAACATTTCACATAGCACAAACAATTTAATGGTAAACGGCTAGCTCACCGGCCACCTCCACCTGCAAGTACAGAGCCATATTGTGAGTCTCAGGGTTACCCTCATAATCATCCTTCATAGGACGACCCCATATTGGCAGGGCCATCCACCTGTTCATCATTTATAGGGTGACCCCACATTGGCAGGACCACCCTCCTGTAACCACAACTATCATCACAGAGTATGCATATACAATTTGACATGATCACCGCCCATCCCTTCTACACTCATTACTAGTTTTGATCGGTTTATCATCATTGTTAATTATTTTCCCAATCAAAAACATCAAAAACATCACAAACAGCCCACAATCACCAACCAATCCATCAATTAACAAACATCCAACAATCATCAAACATCATATTTCACAGAACAGTCAATTAAAGAACAGTTTTCCCCTTTTACTCTCTTTCAGGCGATGTTTTCCTGCAAATAGGAGAAATTCCGCTGGAATCAAGCTTTCCGCCGGAATTAGTGTAAGTCGGAATCAACCCAAAATCCGGACCTCAATTCCGTGTTTTCCTGCTATATTGCTGTCCCGGAAATGAAAGTAAAATCCCATGTGAAATGTCTATATTGCCCCTGTCATAAGCCACAGTCATAACCCACTCACCTTATCCTTTATTATTATGTCCAATTCATTCAGTGCAGACGAAAACCTTCCCCACCGTCCACCTCTCGGCCGATCTTCAGCCTTCATCGTCGGCCAATCCAACGTCCACACCTCGTCTTCATCACCAAACCTTTCCAAACGATTTCAACCATCCTCCTTTCGTCTTTATATAGCATGGTGTTGTTCTATATATAATTCTCGTTAATAGTTCTGGGATCATATTGCAAACTCAGTACTGTTGTTTTGTTTTAAGTCAGAGGTTATGTGGTTAGTTGATTTTCAGAAAGAGCTTTTGAGGTCCATACAAAGGTCCAGTAATCAGAACTTGAGAACTCTATAGTACTTTTCTTTTCTTGGTGTACTGAGCATTTTAATAACAAATGATGATAGTCATCGCCATATAACAAAACCTTGAGTAGGTGTTTGTTGATATAGCCTTGGGGAATAATCAATATTTGATGGAATGGGAATGGCTTTGTCAGTTGGGGGAAATTTTGTTATGCTGTGTATGGAACCCAGTAGCACAATGCAAATGGGTTGGTTCATATATCTTTCAGCATCTGCAGACCTGGTTTATATATAAAGACGAGGCAATGATTAAAATTAATAACAGGGACATGAGCTTAGTAAATGAAGAACAACTATTGAATAAGCTCCAGTACAATAAAATCCAGAAACACTGCAGAACCTGAGATTGTTCACAAAACAGAAAATTAATCCAGTGAGGCCAGCAGCACTCATTACATCAGGTAATTCAAAAGGACTGATATGCTTCAAAAGAACTCCGCTGCCACATCGCAGAGTTAATAAGTGTCCCAGACCACTTACGCAAAATATAAACACCTAAGTAACAACAGTTCATAGTCACAGCACCATCGACGACTCAAGTTCATCCTTCAACGAATTACTCGCTCTACGAAGCGCTTACGTGCATCAGGATCAACCATGTTGAAGAATATCTGGAGCATTTGGTCATTATTCCCAAGACTCACCGTTGCATCCATTACCTGCTCCGCTGTTAGGCCGTCAATTTTCTGAAGCTCCTCGTACACTTTGTTCCTCTGTTCATGGACTGTATCGGTTTCTACTAGCATTGACCTCAACGAACCGACAGCGTCTTCAAGTATTGGCTTCAATTCCAATAACTCACTTGCATTAGTCGACCTAGAGCGACGCATCGTCTTGGGTTGGCTAGAAGCCTCAGACTGCGTTGCCTTATCCGTCGGAGGTCTTCGGGTGGGTTCTGTAGCTGCCGTCGGAGGGCTGCTCTGATCATTGGGGTTCTCGCCCTCGTTCACAGTCTCATGTTCGACATTGCATTCTTCAGGGCTGATCCAATCGAACATGAACTGTTGAGGTTCCTCGATTGGAGGACAAACCTGGGTCAATTCTTCCAACCCGATAGCTCCCTTGCCAGTTGCTCGTACCTTTCCAAACACAAACGCTAGCCCGTCATACAATGGAAACGACACACGGTTCAGCTTGGCGCAATGAGGGTGGTTCTGCATATACATGAACACAACAAATGCACTATGTCATAAACATATATTAATTCACTGCCACAATGTACTCAAAACATAGCCACAATGTTCACTGCCGACAATGTATTAAAAAACTCAGCCACAGTGTCTCTAATACGCTAATGATTACACTTTCTTACCTGAACGTATTCCGCATACACGGTGTCATCAATATCAACCCTTTTACAGGCATCATCCCAACCTGCTCCACTTAGCCCGCGTAACTCCTGAATTGCGAGGAACTTTGACTTGAGAGTTTTCACCCGCGAAATGATATTCGGATCAGCCTTAATTCCACATGTTGGTTTGTCTACCAACATCATTCGCTCAAGTTCCTCGTAAGCCCCAGGGTTAAACTTGCCTTTCGGATCAATCTTCTTGTCAACAACCAAAGTATTCATATTTCTAACTAGCATTTGATCCAACTCGTCAGTCCAAGGAAAATACTTCCTCTTCGATTCGCCAGCGTCATCATCTTTACGCTTTCTTGACATGGCTGCGTAATTGAAGCAAACATAGTTATCAGTAGAAGATCGACACAAAAATAAAACAGGTATATGGAATATATTAATCAGAAAACAATGACTTTCTGTTGGTTTCTTATGGGTTCTGAGCAAAAAGCTAAAAGAGCAAAAGACAAAAGAGGTAGTCCAAAAGAGGTAGTTGGGAATTTAAAACAAGTTCAAAGACAAAAGAGCAAAAAGCTAACAGTTCTACATGTAGGATCTGTAATGGCAATTTAAAAGTATAGATAATTGAATTCCTAAACAAGTGAAACACTTGTTCCATGTAAATGTTTAATTTAATTATTGAGATAGTTAAAGTGGATGTGTTGCAGTACAGGAAGTGACCACAGCTCTGACAAATGACGCATGAATTCAGATGATGCTTGTACGAAATTACACGATAGGTCATTATAAACTGAAGTCGGAATGAACATTCAATTGTCATTACATAATGCATACATAATGGTCTAAAATTCAACGGTCAGAAGATACTCAAATGGTCTAAACATTCAATGGTCATTACATAACGCATACATAACCCTACGCTCACTGCTCTAGTCCTATTCTGCCACATCTGTTGAGCTTTTTGGTTTCTGAAATTAGTCCACTCTAGACTCGGTTGCATTGATGAGGACACTTCTTCCATTTCTTCTGCCATAGTTGCCGGCTTCCGATAATGGCCGTTGGTTGTAGGCTCTCTCCAAACCGTCAAACACTGCCTCTTGCCTTATGAAATTATGCAATAGGCAACACGCATGTACAATTCTTCCAACCACTTCCCGGGGGAGAAACCAAGTGGTGTCGCGCAAGATACCCCATCTCATTTTCAACAAGCCGAACATTCTCTCAATAACATTTCTCGCACTTGAATGCTTCATATTGAAATATTCTTCAGGTGTGTTTGGTCGGTTAGATCCACCAAACTCTTTTAGATGATATCGTTGACCCCTGAATGGGGCTAAGAATCCTTCGGTATTTGCATAGCCCGCATCGCAAAGGTAATATTGTCCTGTTTCAAGGAAAGTTTAGGATAGTAGGTTCAGTCAACTATAGTTACGTTGACTAGGTGTTCATTGGGTGAATGAGATTACCTTTGGGAACCTTCAACCCATTAGGGTCTTGACAAAACATCGCGTAGAACTCGTGCATCGTGTGCGGAACCCTCCCAACCAGCTAAACAGTATATGAATTTCACCATCGGGATTGCACACAACCAGAACGTTAATGGATCGTTCCCTTCCTATTCCGATACCTAGGTTGATCTTGTATTTTGTACGGACATTGACATGTGTACCATCTAATGCACCAAGGCCAATTTGCAGAATACTCGATTTATCTTGTAAGTTACAAGTAGTGTGGAACAAATTAAACTTAGAGAGAGTTAGGCGATTGGAAAAAACCTTAAAATGTTTCCAGTAACTGTTGACTGTGGTTGGGAACAGGGACCGCTTTCCGGTATAAGGTCCGATGCAACGAAGAATAGAGGTGGTATGCGTGGATGATTTCACCAAACCGTTTTCCTGATCGGACCAACCTTTTTTGCAATATTCTATTTTTTACGTTGTGCCCCAAGGGGTGCAGGAACATGACGACCATCTCATCTATGTTAATAGTGTGTGTTCTTCGTAAGCCACCTTCATCCACTAGTACTTTACACAACTTGTCAAATACAGCCATATCCATCCTAATAAATTTGATGCTCGATCGATTACGAATTTTGTTGCCTCGTTGATGAAATTGCTCTAACCCTTGCCCCGCGTACCAACCTATGGAGCAATCTTCTCCCATGTCCACGAAAGGACTAGGGAACGAGCCCTTCCATATATAAGCAAACAAGCACTACACTAAAGA
>JAVBHU010000950.1:0-13207 GCA_034768395.1 Linum lewisii | reverse complement strand
AAAATTTTATTTATCCTCCCCAAACCTCTATTTAAAATTAATTCCTTTACCTCTACCTTTAAAAACCATCCCTTTACAAATTATTCCCCAAAAATTTTAACATTCAATCCAAAAATCATAATAAACAAAACCACCAATTAAAAAAATTTTAATTTTCCCAATTTACTTAAATTAAATCCTAAAAAAAATTCCCAAATTTTTTTATTTAAAAAAACAACACAATTTTCTTTCCCACTTTAAAAAAAAAAACCAAAAAACTCCAAATTACCATAAATAATTACTTTTTTAACTAAAAAAACAAAAAAATTTAAAAATATCTTTCAAACTTCTATTTTTTAAAATTCCCTCAAATTTTTTAAAAATTATAAAATAAATTATTATAACCCCTTTTAAAATTTTAAAAAAATCAAAAATTTCATAATTCCTTTAATTTAAAAACACCTTTTTAAAAAAAATTTATTTTTAAAAAAATTTTTTTTTAAAAAAATTTTTTTAAAAAAAAAATTTAAAATTTTCCCAAATTTCCCAAAAAATAAAAAATTTTTTTTAAAAATTTTTAAAAATCTTCCCTCAATTCTACTATCTTCCTTATATTTATTAACATTATAATTTAATTATTCTTATTCTAATACTTCTATCTCTTAATTTTTTTAATCTCCACCTCACCTACCAACACCACTTCCTCCTTTATCTTAATATAATTATTATAACAAACATTATTCTCATTTTAGCTTCTTTAAAACATTTAATTATTAATTCTATATACATTTCTATTACTTTTATAAACCATCACCAATTCCTATTCCTATACCTATATAAAACCCAACAAATAATACAACATACCTCCATTCTCAATATTTCTACCTTTTTCTTATTCACATTCTCTACATTTACCCTTATTTTCTTATTAATCTATCTTGTTTACTTTTTCTTTTCTTTATTATTCTCTTTTTCTTTTTTACTAATATTCAAATTCTAAAAAAAACACTCTTACATCTAAATTCTTATAACAATTCCCTTTTATATCTTCAAACACTCACTCCCCCCCTATCCCACAATCACTACTTATACTCTCACTCTTCACCTTCCAAATATCTATTTCTATCAAACACCCTCAATTCATCATATTTCATCCATTCTATATCTCATTTTTTCTCCTATTAAAAACTTTTTCAATTATCCCTCTTTCTTCTACTCTTTCATCTCCAACAATTACCCCAAAAACTAAACAAAAAATCATAACTTTTCACTTTATACATCATCCTAATAAAAATTCTTTATAATCTCTTTCTCTTTATCACTATCACAATTCACATTTCTCCCTATATACTCTTTCACCTTTAAATTCTCCTCACACCTCACCTAAACCCACCAATCTTTCTACCTTCTTTATCCATCCCTCATCTTTCCATCATTTTCTCTTTATTTATAAAACTTAAAAATATATATTCTCAACCTCTCTATCTTCCTCCCTCTTTCCATTTATCAAAACATTTCTCACTATCCTACATCACCCTAAAATTTCTACTTCTCAATTATTCCTTATCCACAATAATTCACTATATATTTACTCTTTATATTAAAAACCAAAAATAATTCCTATATCTTTTATTTCTCCTTCCTTTTAACATTCTTATCAACAATTCTATTTTCTCATTTTACATTTACTACCACATTTTTTCCCCCACCCTCATCTAAAACCCTCCCAATAAATCAATTACAAAAAAAAAAAATATCAATTCCCTTCTTTTATTTACATAACACTCTCTTTCCTCTCTTACTACATCATTTCTTCTTTTTTTATTCTTTCCTATTTCCATACTTATAAAACTAAAATAATTTCCTCTTTTTTTCTATCAAATCTTTAATTAAACCTACTTACCAATTATTACTCATCCTTAAAAAAATAAAAAATTTCCTCAAAAACATTAACATTTTTCATCTAAATCACAACAAATCTTTTTTCACTATCTAAACAATCACCACCCCTTCACCTCCTACCCCTCCTCTCTAATCTTTAAAATTAAATACAATCTATAAATATCACTCCTCCTACACACCCATATACATCTACCCTTATTATACTTATCACTCCTCCAATTAAAATCTAATCAATTCTATATCTTACTCCTTTTTCTACTTTAACAATCTACCATAAAACTTAAAAAACTCATCCTACTACATCCTACACAACAAATCAACCCTTTCTAAACACTAATAACTAACTCATAAAAACACACAATCACTCATTTTTTACCTTACACCTATTTTTTATAAATTTATCAAAATCTTAACTCTCCAATATACATATCATCCTATCCTATACTCCCTATATACCTAAATAATAATAACTATATCACAACATAAAACATCATTCTCCTAAACAACTTACTCTCTCAAAATCAATTCTTACAACTCTACCACACATTATAACAATATCCACATCAAACCAAACAATAAACCACATACATTATATTTCACCATAAATATTTAAAATCCTTCTTTTCCAATAATTCCAAACATCCCTTAATTTCTTTATCATTAACACTCCTTATTCTATTCCCTCAATAAATTAACATATCTACACATCAACACCCCAAATAAATAATCTCAATCTCTCATACCTTCCTAAATTCCCCTAACTATTACATTACATACATTCTCTCCTTCAATTTTCAACTATTATAATAACTCTTATATTCATCTCAATCACTCAATTTTTCCTAACACTTCCCTTAAATATACAACCTCATCAAAAATACTATCCTCAATTATATCTAATTCTAACTAATCCTCTCCTTTTTTATTTATCTATCTTTTTTTTACCTATCTTCATATATACCTTACCCCATCATAAACTTTTTCTAAATCCATTATAATTAACTTCTATCCTTCAAATAAATTAATTTCTATTCCTCATTAATTTTATTCTTTATCCCCAATTACTTAACTTATACAATCTTCATTACTAAAAAAAATTCTATATTTCACTCTATATTTATCTTCCTACCCCCTTCTTCTATACCCAACTCATTCTAATTATTATCACTTAAAAAATTCACCTTTCACTACTAAAATAACACCCTATTACTCATTTTTTATCATATCTATCATCACTTTTTTTAAAAAAACCAAAAATCAATACTTTTCAAACAAAATACCTTTTTCTTCCTCATACCTCTCCCAAATATCATTACTTCTTAACAACCACATATTCTATTAAATAACTTTTCCTCCTACCTCCCAAAAATTATTTCATACTACCTTAATCAACAATTAATAAAATATAATTTATTATATAATTTTTATCCCCCCCCCCTTCCCTTCATAATTTCAATCTCATCAATCTTACATCCTTTCCAACTACTAAAAAAAATTTTTTTTCTCCCTTTACATCAATTTTTACTATCCTATTTTTACCACCTTTCAATATTTCAAATTCCCCTTCAACTCATAAAATCCAATTCAATCTATACTTACCTCTTCTAATAATCATAACATACATACATCTCTCATCTCCCTATAATTACAATATCATAAACACCCATACTATTCATCACCCTTCATCATAACCTACATAAACTCATATCCATCCACACATTCACTATTTTATATCCTACTCACATCTAAACCTCTTCATTAACCTATAATTCAATATTTTAACTTTACCTCATTTAATTCAAACTAATTTTATTCTCTCATTTCCAAAAAAATTCTAAAAAAAATAATTTACTTAATATTAAAATTCTCCACCATCAAAAAACAATCAATTTTTCCCTTCTAACCTAATTTCCTACTAACCTACTATTAATCATTTCACACCTATCCTTCTAATTATATTCCTTTATTATAACATCTACTTTCCTTTTACCTAATATTATTATAATTCAACCATACATTACTCACCCTCTAATTTTTATTACAAATTCTATTAATTCTTCTAAACACATCCATACTCCTACATAATTTATCTCACCCCTCCCCTCTTCCTTTTTTCATTCCTTTACACTACCTTCCCTTCTATTAATTCCTATCCCTAAAAAAACACACCTTACTAACAACTACAACCTTTTTAAAACATAAAAAACTTAATTTAATATTACTTTAATACTATTATTCCCACTTCTCTCTTTCTAAACTCAACTCTCCTTATTTCCCCCTCTCTAATTAAAAAAACAAAATACTTTACTCCCCCTCTTTAACTAACAATCACCATACCCACCAAATAATAAATTCTAAACAATAAATTTCTCTTTAAAAAAAAAACCAAAAAAAAAACAAAAAAAAAAAAAAACAAAACCAAAAATACAAATAAAAACCAACTACACAAAACAAACCAAAAAAAAAAACAAAAATAAAAAACTACAAAATCTAACAAAAAAACAACAAACAAAAAAAAACAAACAAAAAAAACAACAAACAAAAAAAACAAAACAAAAAAAACCAAACAACACTAACAACAAACAAAAAAATAAAAAAAAACACAAAAAAAACAAAACAACAAAAAAACAAAAAAAACAAAACATACAAAAAACAAAAACAACAACAAAAACACCAACAAAACAAACACAAAACCAAACAACCAAAAAAACCAAAAAATACAAACCAAAAAACAACACAACAACAAAAAACAAAAAAAACACAATACAAAACAACAACAAACAAAAAACAAAAACAAAAAACAAAAAAAACAACACAAACAAACAAACAATAACACAAACATAACAAAAATAAAAAACAAAAAAACCAAAACACAAAAAACAAACAAAAAAACAAACACAAAAACAAAAAACAAAACAAACAAAAAAAAAAACAAAAAACCAAAAAACACAACCCAAAATCAAAAACACAAACAAAAAAACAAAACAAAAAACAATAAAACCAAAAAACCAAAAAACAACAAACAAAACAAAAACAAAACAAAAACAAACAACAAAACAAAACAACACACAAAACACAACATAAAAAAACAATAAAACAACATACAAAAAACAACAAAAACCAAAAAACAAAAACAACAATAAAAAACAAAAAACAACAACAACACAAACAACAAAACAACCAAAAAACAAAACAAAAAACACAACAAAACAAAACAAACAAACAAAACAAACAAACACAAACAAAAAAAAAAAACAAACAAACACCAAAAACAAACCACAAAAAACCAAAAAAAAAAAACAACAACTCAAACACAAAACACAACAAAAAAAAACAATCAACAAAAACAAAAACACACAAAAACAAACACAAAAAAAAAACAAACAAACAACAAAATAAATAACCAACAAACACAAAAAAAACAAACAAATAAAACAAACACAAAAACAAAAAACCACAAAAAAAACAACAAAACAAAAAAACAACCATAAAAAAACCAACCAACCAAAACAAAAACCAAAACACTAACAAAACAAACAACACAACAACAAACAATAACCAACAAACAAAACCACAACAACAAAAAAAAACCAAAACAAAAAACCCCAACCCAAACCTAAACAAAACCAATAAAAAAAACCCAAACAAAACAACCAAAAACAACACACACACCCAAACACCCAACTACACAAAACACACAACACAACTCACACAACACAAACACCACAAACAACCCCAACCAAACCACAAACACACACCCCAACCAACCACAACAACACCCCACACCCAAACAAACCACAACCACAAAAACCACAACCACACCAACACACACAAACCAAAACACCAACACCCAAAACACCAAACACAAACCAAAACCAAACACCCAAACACAACACCCCAACACACAAAAAAACAAACACCCACCAACCAAAACAACAAACACAACAACCACCCAACCAACCCACACAACAACCACCACAACACACCACCACCACCAAACACAACCACAACCACAACAACCACACAACCCCAACCAACCAAAAAAACCCACAACACCCACACAACACAAAACCACCCAACACCCACAACCACCAAACCAAACCACAAAACACACCAACCACCCCACAAACCCACAAACCACAACACCACCAACACCCACAACAACACAACACACACAACCACCCACAAACCACAACACAACAAACACCACAAACAAACACACCCACCAACCAACAACCCACCACCCAACCCCCAACACAACCCAACAACCACACACACACCAACCCCACCCCAAAACCCCAACAAACACAACACCCCCACACAAAACCACCCCCACCACCCACCCACACCAAAAAAACCACAACAACCACACACACCCCACAACCCAAACCAAACCCAAAAACAAAAACAACAAAACCACCAACACCAACACAAAACAACCACAACAATACAACCACCCACACAACAACCAAAAACACACCCAAACCAAACAACACACAAACACCCACAACAAAAAACACCACCACCAAACCCACCAACAAACCAAACCACCACACACCACAAAACCCACCAAACACCCAACAAACAAACAAAACCCCAACCACCACCAACCAACAACCCCAACAAACCCAACCACAAACCACAACCAACACCCACAACAAACCACCCAAAACACCCAACCCACCAACACCAAACCCCAACAACCCACCACAAAAACCCAACACCACCAACCCCCAACACAACCCACCAAAACACAACAAAACAAACAACCACCACACACCCAACCAACCCAACCACACACCAACACACCAAACACAAACACCCACAAAACCAAACACAAACAAACCCCACACAAAACACAACCAACACACACCACACAAACAACCCACCAACACCACCACCAACCAAACAAAAACCCCACCAACCCACAACCCCCACCAACACCACCCACCCCCACACACAACACACCACCACCCACACACCCCAACCCACAACCAACACCCAACACAACCCAACCCACACCAAACAACCACCCCACCCACCACACACCCACCACCACCCAACCAAACCACCCACCACAAACCCACCCAACAACAACCACCCAACAACAAACACACCCCCAACCACACCAACCACAACCCCACCACAACCAACCAACAACACACACCAACCACCCAACCCACAACAACACCCACCAACACACCACCACCAAACACCCCCAACACCAACAAAACACAACCCACCAAACACACACACCCCCAACCACCAACCAACACCAACACCAAACCAACACACAACCACCACACCAAACCCAAAACCAACACCAAACCCACAACCCCAACCCCACCCACAACCAAACAACCCACACACACACAAACCACCACAACCCCACAACCCCACCACAACAACCCAACCACACCACACCACCACCCCAAAAACCCAACCCACAACCACCACACCAAACACCAAACCAACACACACCCAACACCACCCAAACCAACACCCACCACACCCAACCCACAACCCACCCAAACCCAAAACCACCCCAACAACCCCACCACAAACCCAAACCACAACCCACAACAACCACCCAACCCAAACAACCACCAACAAAACCAAACCCCACCAACAACCACACACCCACACCCCCACACAAAACCAACCCAAACCCAACAACCCAACACCACCCAACACACACCCAACACACACCCACCACCACAAACCCACCCACCAACCACCCACCACCAACCCACCCCACACCACAACAAAAAACCAACACCAACCAAACACACCACAACCAAACAAACAACCCCAACCTCAAACCAACCAACAACACCACCACCACCCAAACACCCACCCCACACCCCCCCAACCCCAACACACACCAACACAAAACCCACCACACCCAACAAACACACCACCACACACAACAACACCACCCACCACAACACCCAACACACCCACAACCACAACAAACACACACCACAAACCCACACCACCCACACAAACACCCCAAACACCACCACCAAACACAACCACACCCACCCCACAACCAAAAAACCACAAACAAACACCCACCCCAACCCAACCCCACCAACAACCACACAACCACCCCACCACCCACAAACCCAAACCACCCCCAAAAAACAAACCCCACCAACCACACAAAACCCAAAACACCAAACCCAAACACAACCCAACAACACCCCCACAACCCAACACCCAACAACAAAACCACACCCACCACACAACCAACCACCACCACAACCAACCCAACACAAACACAAAACCACCAACCACAAAACACAAACCCCCACACCCACCACAACCCACCCCCACCACAACAAAACCACCAACAAACCACCCCAACCCACCCCAACAACACCCAACCAAACACCACCCACCCCCCACCACAACCACCAACCCACAACCACACACCCCCCACAACCACCCAAACACCACACAACAACAAACCACCCCCCCACCACAACACCCCCACACCCCCCCAAACCACAAACACCCAACACACACCAACCACCCAACCAAACCCCCCACACAACCCCCACCCCCACCCACCACCACACCCACCCACACCAACCCACACACCCACCACACACCCCCACAACCAAAACCCACCCCAACCCCACCACCAACCCACCACCCCACCAACCACACACCACACCAAACCACACAACAAACCACACACACAAACAAACCCCAACCCCACACCACACCCCAACACCAACACACCCACAACCACACCAACACACCACCCAACACCAAACACACCCCCCACCCACCAAAAACCACCACAACCACCACCAACAACCACCCAAACAAACAAACCCCACCAACCCCACCCAACCAAACCACCACCACAACCCCAAACCACCCCCACAACCCACAAACACCAACACACACACACACCAACAACCCAAAACCCACACCAAACCCCACCACACCCCCCAACCACCCACCAACCAAAACAACACACCCCCCCCCCCCCCAAAAAAAAAAAACAAACACCCCAACACCCCACCACAACACCCAACACCCACCAACCAACACACCCAACAAAACCAACCCCAAAACACCACACAACACACCCCCCAACCAAACCAACCCCAACACAAACACAACACCCAACCCACAACCCCACCCCCCCCACAACCCCCCAAACCCCCCAAACAACAACCCAACCCCCACCCCCCCCCCCCACCCACCCCCACCCCACCCCCCCACCCCCCCAAAAAAACCCCCCAAAACCCCCCCAAAAAAAACCCCCCAAAACCCCCCCCCAAAACCCCCCAACCACCCCCCCAAAAACACCAACCAAAAAAAACCCCCCCCACCAACCCCCCACCACAACCCCCAAACCCCCCAAAACACCCCCCCAAAACAACCCAACAAAACCCCCCCCCCCCCCACCCCCAAAAAAACCCAAAAACCCAAAAACCCACCAAAACCCCCACACCAAAAAAAAAAAAAACAAACCCCCCAACAAACAAACCCCAAAACCCCCCCCAAACAAAAAACACAAAACCCAACCCCCCAACCCCAAACAACCCCCCCAACCCACACCCCACCCCAAAAAACAAAAAAACCACCCCAAAAAACAAAACCCACAAAAAACCCCCCACCCAAAACAAACAACACCAAAAAAAACCCCCCCAAACCAAAAACCCAACACCCCCCCCAACCCCCCAAAAACCACAAAAAAAAACCCCAAAAAACCCCCAACCCCCCCCCCCCCCACCCCAACCAACACAAAAAAAACAAACCCAAACCACAACCCAAACCCCCCCAAACCCCAAAAAACCCAAAAAACCCCCCCCCCAAAAAAAAAAACCCCCAAAACCCAAAAACCCCCCACAAACCCCAAAACCCCACCCCCAAAACCCCAACCAACCACCCCCACAAACCAAAAAACCCAAAAAACCCCCCCCCCCCCAACCCCCCCCACAAAACCCCAAAAACCCCCACCCCCCAAACCCCCAACAAAAAAACCCCCCACCCCCAACACAAAACCCCCCCCACCCCCCCCACAACCCCCCCAAAAAAAACACCCCCCCAAAAAACCCCCCACCCCCCCCAACCCAAAAAACACAAAACCACCCAAAAACCACAACCCCAAAAAAACCCCAAAAAAACCACCCCCAAAAAAACCCCCCCAAAAAAAAAAAAAACAAAAAAAAACCCACCAAACAAAAACAAAAAACAAACCCCCCAACCCCCAACAAAAAAACACAAAAACAAAACCCACCCCCCCAAAACAAACACCACCCAACACAAAAACAAACACCACCCACACCCCCCCAAAAAACCCCCAAAACCCCCCAAAAAAAACCCCCCAAAACCCCCCCAAAACCCCCCCACCCACCCCACCCAACCCAAAAAACACCCCCCCCCCCAAACCCCCCCCCCCCCAAACCCCCCAACCACAAACCCAAAAAAACCCCCCCCCCCCCCCCCCCCCCAAAAACCCAAAAACCAAAACCCCCCCAAAAAACAAAAACCCCCAACCAAACCCCCAAAAAAACCCCCCCACCACAAAAAACAACCCAAACCCACACCCAAAAAACCAACCCCCAAACCACAACCCCACCCCCCCCCAACAAACCCCCCCCCAAAACCCCAAACCCCCCCCCCCCCCCCCCCCCCCCCCCCCCCCCCACCCCCCCCCCCCCCCCCCAAAAACCCCCCCAAAAACAACCCCAAACCAACCCCCCCCCCCCCCCCCCCCCCCAAACCAAAAAAAAAAACCCCAACCCCCCCAAACCCCCACCCAAAACCAAACCCCAAAAAAAACCCCACCCCACCCCCCCAAAACCCCCAAAAAAACCCCCCCAAAACCCCCAAACCCACCAACCCAAACCCCCAAAACCCCCAAACCCCCCCCCCCCCCCCCCCCCCCCAAAACCCACCCCCCCACCCCCCCCCCAACCCCCAACAAACCCCCCCCCACCCCCCCAAAAAAAAAAAACCCCCAAAACCAAAACCCCCCCCCAAAAAAACCCCCCCCCAAACCCCCCCCCCCCCCAAACAAAAACCCCCCCAAACCCCCCCCAAAAACAAAAAACCCAAAAACCAAAAAAAACCAAAAACCAAAAACAACCAAAACCACCACCACCCCAAACAAAAACCCCAAACAAAAACCCCAAAAACCCCCCCCCACCCCCCCCCCCCCCCCCCCCCCAAACACCCCCCAAAAACCCCCCCAAAACCCAAAACCCCAAAAAACCAAAAACCCCAAACCCCAAAAACCCCCACCAAACCCCCAAAAACCCCCCCCCCACACCCCCCCCCCCCCCCCCCCCCACCCCCCCAAAACCCCCAACCCAAAAACCCCCCAAAACCAAAACCCCCCCAAAAAAAACAACCCCCCCCCCAACCCCCCCCCCCCAACCAAAACAAACCCCCCAAACAAACCCCCCCAAAAAACACACCCCCCACCCCCCCCCCCAAAAACCCCAAAAAACCCCCCCCCCAAAAAACCCACAAAACACCAACCCCCCCCCAAAAAACCAAACCCCACCCCCCAAACCCCCAAACCAACCAAAACACCCCCAACCCAAAAAACACAAAAACCCAACCACAAAAAAACCCACCCCCCCCCCCCCCACCCACCCAAACAAAACCACCCCCCCCAACCAACCCCCCCCCCAACCCCAAAACAAAACCCACCCCCCCCCCCACCCCCCAAAACCCACACCCCCCCAAAACCAAAACCCACCCCAACCCCAAAACCCCCCCCCAAAAACCCCCAAAACCCCCAACCCAAAAAACCCCAAAAAACCCCCAACCAAACCCCCCCCACCCCACCCCCCCAACCACCCCCAAAAAACCCCCCCCCCCAAAACCCACCCAACAACCCCCCAACCCCCCCAAACCCCCAAAAAACCCCCCAAAAACCCCCCCCCCCCAAAACCCCCCAAAAAACCCAACACCCCAAAAAACCCACCCCCCCCCCCCCCCCCCCCCCCAAACCCCCCCCAAACCCCCCAAAACCCCCCCCCCCCCCCCCAACCCCCCCCCACACCCCCAAAAAAAAAAACCCCCCCAAACCCCCACCACCCCCCCACCCCCCAACCCCCCCCCACCCCCAAAAACCCCCCCCCCCCCCCCACCCCCCCAACCCCCACCCCACCCCCCCCCCCCCAAAAACCCCCCACAACCCCCCCCAAACCCCAAACCCCCCCAAAACCCCCCCCACCCCCAAACCCACCCCCCCCCCCCACCACCCCCCCCCCCCCAAAAAACCCCCCACCCAACCAAACCCCCCAAACCCCCCAAAAACCCCCCCCCCCCAACCCCCCCCCCCCAACACCCCCCACCCCCACCACCCCCCCCCCCCCCCCCCCCCCCCCCCCCCCCCCCCCCCCCCCCCCCCCCCCCCCCCCCCCCCCCCCCCCCCCCCCCCCCCCCCCCCCCCCCCCCCCCCCCCCCCCCCCCCCCCCCCCCCCCCCCCCCCCCCCCCCCCCCCCCCCCCCCCCCCCCCCCCCCCCCCCCCCCCCCCCCCCCCCCCCCCCCCCCCCCCCCCCCCCCCCCCCCCCCCCCCCCCCCCCCCCCCCCCCCCCCCCCCCCCCCCCCCCCCCCCCCCCCCCCCCCCCCCCCCCCCCCCCCCCCCCCCCCCCCCCCCCCCCCCCCCCCCCCCCCCCCCCCCCCCCCCCCCCCCCCCCCCCCCCCCCCCCCCCCCCCCCCCCCCCCCCCCCCCCCCCCCCCCCCCCCCCCCCCCCCCCCCCCCCCCCCCCCCCCCCCCCCCCCCCCCCCCCCCCCCCCCCCCCCCCCCCCCCCCCCCCCCCCCCCCCCCCCCCCCCCCCCCCCCCCCCCCCCCCCCCCCCCCCCCCCCCCCCCCCCCCCCCCCCCCCCCCCCCCCCCCCCCCCCCCCCCCCCCCCCCCCCCCCCCCCCCCCCCCCCCCCCCCCCCCCCCCCCCCCCCCCCCCCCCCCCCCCCCCCCCCCCCCCCCCCCCCCCCCCCCCCCCCCCCCCCCCCCCCCCCCCCCCCCCCCCCCCCCCCCCCCCCCCCCCCCCCCCCCCCCCCCCCCCCCCCCCCCCCCCCCCCCCCCCCCCCCCCCCCCCCCCCCCCCCCCCCCCCCCCCCCCCCCCCCCCCCCCCCCCCCCCCCCCCCCCCCCCCCCCCCCCCCCCCCCCCCCCCCCCCCCCCCCCCCCCCCCCCCCCCCCCCCCCCCCCCCCCCCCCCCCCCCCCCCCCCCCCCCCCCCCCCCCCCCCCCCCCCCCCCCCCCCCCCCCCCCCCCCCCCCCCCCCCCCCCCCCCCCCCCCCCCCCCCCCCCCCCCCCCCCCCCCCCCCCCCCCCCCCCCCCCCCCCA
>JAVBHU010000949.1:0-13232 GCA_034768395.1 Linum lewisii | reverse complement strand
AAAAAAATGACAAAATTTTAAATGGTGTTAGGGTTTTAGGGGACACGAATGTTCATCCATGTTTTTTGGCACATTTTTTTCTTAGGAAGGGTAATGAATAGGTTTTGTGCCGGGGGGTTTAACTGGGTTAAAACGATAGATATTGAGATTTTGGTTGATCGTTATATAGGATAAAACCACACACTGAAACTACTCATTTTTGGATCAGAAAATAACACTGCTGAATGCTTGTGATCTTTACTTTTTCGTTGATACTAATATGACATCATTGATCACTGAACGAGAATGACAAAAAGTATGGTGTTGGGGTTGTCATATGGTTCAGTGTTTTGGTTTTAAAGCGTTTTGGGTTTTTACGGTAACGGGGAAAATGGTTATTTTTAAAAACGAGTTGGTGATCATTTGGTACCAATGAAACCAACACTGAAAGGGGTAATGGAAAAGGTTGGCAGGGGGAAAATAAGAATCCGAAAACATGATCAATTAGGATTACATGGTGGGACCATAATGTGTGACTCATGTCGGGGTTATGTCAAACGTTTATTTTAGTGGTATATGAAAGGTTTCTGGGTGTGAGAGAAAGGCTCCATGTTTATGAATTTTTTAATCCTCACATCACCATAAACCCGGGGACGGCCCCCTCGACATCATATGCAATTTTTGAATTTTAAATGTTCAAACAAAAAGGCACACCTTTTATGATTTTTGCCCCTATTAACAAATCAAATAATTACAACGACAAATAAACACCGTTTTTTTTTTTGACAAATTTATCCTATTATTTTTTAAAAAACTAGTCCATTTTTGGGGCAAAACATCCATGTTTATTTGACAAGCTTACCCATGGTTTTTTTCAAATCTTTCTCTCTTTTTGTGACAAAAAAATTTTGGCCCCAGTTTATTTTTGGCAAACTTATTATGACAAATTTAGCCTAGTTTATTTTTTTTGGGAAAAATAAGTCCTATTCTTTTTTTACAAATCTAGGGTCATCTTTTTGTGACAAATCTAAACCTATTTTTTTGTCAAATTTTAACCTAATTTTCGACAAAAAATAGGCTAACTATGTAGCTGGTAACTTTTTTTTACGAGAAAAGACAGGGGTCCAAGTACAGTCAATTACAACAAGGACAGGGGGACATTAAGGTACGAGATCCAGGGAATCTAGTAAGAATACATGAGTTTGCCTTTCTAGGACCCAATCACCCTTTCCAAAGAGAAGGACAAACCAAACGGAAAGTTGTAAAACGTAGAAGGGGCCAAAAAAGGCCGCAATTCGAGCTGCACAATCCCGGGACCAAAGATCCGTTTTGTTGTTGAGGATGCCCGACCAAAGTCTTGTAGACACAAAAGAGTCACTTTTTCCCAAAAACAAAGAGTTTTGGGTTATAAAAAAGGCCAAATAGGGACACACCCACACATAAATTTGTCAAAGAAAGAACAAAGAAAGAACAAAGAAAGAACAAATATAACTCACTTCCATGGGAGCATTCATATTCCCCACCTCAAAAAACTCAAAAACCCCCTAACCCTAAACCCTAAACTCGATACAAATTTCACACCAATTACTCAATTCCCCCTCCCCCCCCTCTCCCACAACCCCAAAAATTTCAAAAAAGGGGAACGATCTTAAACCGGGTAAAAGTTTCTTCTTCTTCGGGGTTTTGGGTTTATCGATCGTGAGCAGCATTTTTCCCCGAGCTCACTCATTTTAAACTTGCTTGACACACACCTCGTCATCGGTGTCATCTTCGTCGGTTTCTGGATAACGACCGTGTACAACCCTTTGTGTCTGGGACGAACTCTGCCCCCCTAGCCACTTCCACCCATTTACTCGAATCTCCCATATAAACACACATTTCTGCAGAAAAAACCTTATAGTTAACTAAAACTTAAAGGGACACAAATTGAGAGAGACAAATTTTACAAGCTTTACCTCATAGTTTAATGATCTCCAGGGTTTTGCTTGGTCCCGGGGCCTTAACGAATGTCTGAAACGGGATCGGAGAATGCGAATTCTGGGTTCAATCCAGTCGTCTACGCCATTCCACCGTATTTGGATTGGTACTTTTTTCAGTGGTATGTACCTGTATTTTTTTGCAGCATTACTTTGTGAGTTGAAAACCCTAAGTAGAAGTGGGGAATTTTTTACTATAAAAACATAGAAAGAAGCTAATTTTAACAGATTTTTCTGGAGATCTGGCTGAGCTGGCGAATTACGAATTTGGGCCTTTTGGTTCTCTGGGTCATGAAGGGACTCATCATTGTTAGAATCTAGATCCCAACCATGGAACATTGATGAACCCCTCAAAAATGAAAACAAATTTTCAAAGGGGGAAACAAAATAAACAAAAGAACTGATTCAATCCCAATAAAGAACTCTGAAAACCATTAGTAGAGAGCAGATTTAGAAGCGTTCAACATGCTCACATTCATCGTTGTTCATCGCTCGAAAGCATATCGAAAATTCGCCAGAAACAGACATAGGATTTGATTCCATTCTCCTAGCTTGGCACAACTGGAAACCCCTATGCATGCATGTTCTACTGTAACCATTTATCGTTGTCAAGTTCAATCTTCATGAATCATACTCGAAAATTAGGGAGATTGATTCAATCTCCTACCAATGGAGCATTGATTGGATCAGTTTACTAGCATTCCACAGATAGAATCAGCTATTCATATAGTGGTTCATACTCGAAAAGGGATCGAATGCGAAGAAACGATTTACCTGTGTATTGCAACGGACTGTCAGGATAATTAATCCTGCAGCAGCGGGCAGAGCCGTTTGGTAGCCCAATCTAAGCTCCTCCGTCCTTCCCCGTCCAGCGAGTTCATCAGATTCTTTCACCTGAAAGAAAGTCGAAAACACCTCCAGCCTTGAAAGCGGAGGCGCCTGATGCTCTCTCCAAGAACTGAATCCTCCACGTAAAACTTGGTCCGCTTTCTCATAGTCGGAGAAAGTCTTCTGATACAGTTTTACTTGTTCTGGATCTCCGCGCCCAAACACGTGTATCAGACCCGGATGGCAGTCTCGTCGTGGGCCGTCATATACACCACTGTCTACGAGATCGTCGCAACCTAGAATCTCGTCCACAGCTCGGCCGTTTTTGACTCTTTCCGCTCTCACTGAATCGTGCTCTTTCAGCAATCTGAGCGCTTGCTGTCGTGGATGTTTTGAAAGCTCTTGCTCTCATAACTGGAAGCTGTACGTCTCGCTTTGTCGCCTTCATGCAACGCGGAATCCCCCAAATTGAAACCTCCGCCGCCGCTGGCGCGGTGGCTGTTTCTTCTTCGGTTGCTTTCTCGAACTGTGGAATATTGACCCGTGCTAACCGTCGGTAGCTACTGATCTTTCTGTTCTTTACCGTCGGGGATACGGAGGTCGAATCTCCTCCTTGTCGCCGCGAAGGAGGAACGCGAAGGAGCAGAAGAATTAGGCTTCCGACCAACTTCCTGAATAACTTCATCGAGGCCTTCCTCCCAAATCAGACAAAATCACTCTCCTCGATTGCTCTCTTCCTTAAACGAAACCAGAACTGAGGAATATTCCCCACAACTTCTCCTCGGATTCGTCGCCGGCGTGCTCCTCTCGATAAACCTAACCACAGATTTTGGTCGGCGGAACATCCGCCTCTTCTCTCCATCATCGCCAACAACGACTTGTTCTTAACCAGCAGTCACCTTCGGCCGGCGCGCGCTGTAGTTTCGTCTGGGGAAAACATGCAGCAAGCTCTCCTCAGTGGCAGCGTGTCCTTCACCGATAATGCCATCGCGGGAGTTTGTGGATAAGCGGAATTGTTAATAAGTAAATATGGAAGATAAAGTAGGATAAAGAAGGTGATGGTAAAAAAATAAAGTAGGATGGAAACTGAAATGAATTTTGTGAGAGTTACAATGACCAAATAGTTTATGTACTTAATTTAGGCTTAAATCTGTAATTATTCAAGTTAATTAGGTGGACCATTTTTTCTTGCCATGGGCAGTGGGTACCGGTACCCGCAGGGTACCGGAGCGCTAGCCATATATATATTATAGTAGTAAATTAAATTAATGTGTGCACAAATGTTATGTTGGGAATTAATTTTACGAGTTTAATTTGTTTCTGAATATATATATAACCAGCTGGCCATCGGCTTTTTGACATGTGATCAATGGTTGTTTTCAATCGACTTGTCAAACAGCCATGTTTGAGTGAGTACTTTGCGATGTTTATTATAAATAAAATTAAAATGTGTATATAATATAATACTTTGTACCAGTTTATTAAACTTAAGCTAGCCATTTTATTCATGTTCTACTAGCCTTATATATATATATATAATATAATATGTTCAAAGATAAATGATTCAAAGTTCGGTTCACATTCAAGCGCTACTTTCTTCTTATTTTACTTCAGTATCGGGAGCGTCGATCTCTTTCAGTTGTCACTGCATGCCTCAGTACGACTACCAACATCATACATGTACAATATAATGTAGTAATACGTCTGTGAAAAGGTTTGAGGTACAGAGGATAAGGAGATTAAATTTCATCCCTTATTAATTGAGATCTTTAACTCTCATATCGACGTCGTTTTTGCGAACGGGTGTCTAAGCTATCCAACCAACGGGATGATGAATAAGCGGAAACAATGTCACAAACCCATAAAGACGTTCATCGAAAATCTAACGGTATAGGTTTAAAGCGTTTCTAAATAAGATGGTTTTATTATAATTATGTACAAAAAAATGTACAGAAGCTTATTGTTATATTTTTCAAAGTATAGAAACATTGTTATAATAAGGAATCGGCAACAATGGCGGTGCAATGATTGGGCAATTGATGCATCCTAATAAAATGGCCGTATGAGTATATCACCTAAATATCCATCGCTCTTGGACGTTTTGACATGGAATAAAATTAAAAGAAACTTATTAAATTTTTTTTTTTTTTAAGATTAGGTGTATTATATTTTCGTAAAAAAAAATAAAATAATGACAAGTAACAAGGCAAAATCAAGAGGCCACAAAAGAACTAGTACAAGCTTAGGATGCCCTAATGGTTGATGATGGTAAGAAATAGTTACTAGGAAATTGACTATAGGTTCGAATTGGGTGAAGGCGATTGGAAACTAATCACTAATAATTTTTGAATCTAGAATATTTGACAATCAATTGAGATCGGTACTAGATAGAGAACCAATAAAATTATAGGTTTGATCACAAAAATAATAGACTCGGCGAATAGATTTGATTAGAGAAAGACTGGAACATAATCGTGGATTAAACAGGTTAGAGATAGTGGACGTTCTGCTAGCTAGGCAGAAACACCAACATTAAATGAATCTTTATTTATCCAATATCTTAAGCAAAGAAGAATATGTTGTGTAAAATTTGGATCAATTGTTTTTAAGCAAGATATACTTGATGAGCCCAACCTCACCTGAGCCCTAATAAGGAAATAAATAATTGAAAAGACTAATCTCGGCCCACGAGCAATGATGCCCAAGGCCATTAGGGTTTACGTTAAGATAAATGGTCCGAGTGGTAGCCGTTGAACGACTCACATCAATACAATTTGGGTCACCAATCAACTGTTGGCACGTGCGACTCGACCTGACTCCCAAAAAGTTAAGAAATAACCCCTGGCTTCAGCACTTAAGAGACACACCAAGAGTCACCATCAGACCCAGTACTCATGTAATTGGTCGTAACACTCATACTCAGTCTTATAGCGCCCAAGGACCCCAAACACCTTGGGCAACCCCTGATACTTCTATGTTCACACCACGCCCGTCATCCTCATATCTCGATGACCCCTACATCACCATCTTCTTCACTATTCACCCTGACGCTCAACGAGGTACACATCCAGCGCCCCAAAGTCAAACGTGCTCAACTCATTCAGATCATCCCTCTACCTCAAACCAACTCTTGGACCACCCCCCCCCCAGACAGACTTTCCCAAATCATAACAATTATCGTTAACGATCTAAGTTTTTAATATTTTTTTTGGAAGAGTAGGGGCAAGTTGGGAAGACAGTACACGTTGGATATAGGACATGGGATTGCCAACTTTGGGAAGGGAGAAGCGGGCCCTGATTGCACTCACCGGCCGAGCACATGGATTTTAAGCTCAACCGTTGTGCAAGTGTTGCTACCAACTATATCATGATTTAGGTTCTTGTTACGATCAACTATTTCAGCTTAAGTTCAAATGAGATGGTAAGAGATAGCATACTCTAATGATTTTCCACTTAGGCCTCGTTGTGTGGGATGAGGGAAGATGTAGTTCAAAGAAGTGGGGTTTAAAAATATAATAATATAAAAAAAAATTAATGTTCTAACACATCACACAAACATACAAGACAAAGACACTCTTATCTACAAAGGCAAATGGGGTATTTAGAGATAGAACTCTTCTTGTGGCCAGTTATTGTATGCAAGTTCTTATGCTTGTCTGTCTCCTTCCCCGCCACTAACCTAGCTATAAATTACCCACTAATCACTGACTGATATTTTTTTGTGGAGGCAAAAGATAATAACCAGTTACGATCTATCCAATGGGTTGACTATAACACTCTCCCGAGAGATATCTAAAAGTCCCTACGTGCACCAAAAATGAGGGTGATTTTGTGGTTGAACGCTAACTATAAGAAGCCTGGAAGAAAGAGTCGTTGACATATCCAAAAGTTTCTTCTTGGACGTGTCACATCCCCTGGTTACCTTCGAAAGGGCATTTATAATCAAGTGTCAGTCACTACTAATTCCACGTCTCATTCAAAATTTCACCTACATTAAAATAAAAAAGCATACCACCCAAACACTGCATCCCGACTATAATTGCGTTACTTCTACCGTAGTAAAACTCAAACCGGTCAGCAATGAAATATAAATGGCCGGGGGTGGTAAATGTGGGCTGCAACCTGAAGAGAACAATGGGCCGAAAACGTTAGCATTTGGGCTGTACACCTAAAAGCAGTTCGTAAAAGCACCACTTACAAGTGAAGTTTTTAAGAAATTGTGTTAATACATGTAAAAGGATGGGCCTATCGGCTTCGGGCCGTAGACCGTTGGCTTCATAGTGTTAGAATTTAAGTACTCTAAGGATAAACTTTTTTTTTTCCGTAATATCTCTCGCAGGAGCGCTGGAGATAACCAAACATTCAATAAATAGAGCACACCCAAAGCCGTACGGTGAACCCGAGTCCCCCGCTTGGGAGCTATCGAAGCGAAGACGAGCCACAAAATGGGCTTCATGAAGCTTGCCGAAGTCAAACCGCAAAAAGCCTGATTGGAGGAAGAAGAGTCGAGGCAAGCTGCAAATGTCGGCTAAATTTTAGGTTTAATTTTAAGCGTCTTTGATTCAATTAATAAACTTTTTAAAACTAAGAAATTTTTGTAACTAATATCGATAGATAACTATTTGTTTGTCCTTAAGCAATGAACTTAATTTGAATGATTAGATATAATGTTGAGGTTATTCAATATTTTTTTTTTCAATTGTTCCCCATAAACGGTAAATTATCAACATCAAGGAACAGGGGCGAAACTAGGAATTCAATGATGCACTGAGCTGAAATTGAAACACATTGTTTCATAGAAAAATAAATTGTGAAAATTTAGTAGAGTATAATACAATATATTATTGTTCCAGCCTCGTCGCCTGGCCCCTAGATGGAAGCCCAAGCCTGTTGGTCTTCATAAGAAGCGGTGTACCTCGAAAGTAGATGCGTTGTTAGTTTCAAGGAAGGGAGGCGAATCAGTTTAATGAATGGGAAGTAAGCGAGTAACGTAACCGCGGAGCTTTGTCCGCTGGGTAAAAGTGTTGTCCTCCATGGTTAAGGGGGGTGTGACGAAGGGTATTTATATTACCCCCTGTCTTGTCGCCAAGGTCGAAGTCCCTGCGCCACATCATTTGTAGTCCCGTAAGATGTTGAACCACGTGTTTTCGCCCTGCCTGGGATCCCTAAAGCGCCGGCTGGGCCGTCGCTTGTCGGCCTCTTTTCCATTTCCGGGGCTGGGCTTGCTTAGCCCACCCGAAACTGTCCGCCTAGTGCCAACCTCTGCGGCGTGCAGGCGTCGGTGGTCCGCCGGGTGGCCGCCATCGCTGGCGCCCTTAGGACTCTGGCGAGCCGGGCCCATCAATTGCCCCCAAGCCCTTAGCCGAGCTTGGCTTGCTTGAGGGCTTTCTCATAGCTCGGATAGCCTGTCTTGTGAATCGCCGGCAAGGGGGCCATCAATTGCCCCCAAGCCCTTAGCCGGAGCTTTTGTTTGGTTGAGGGCTTCATAGCCTTGCTACGGCCATGTCGCTTTGTCCCCTCTTTTCGTCTTTATCGCCCTGTGTCTCAGGAGCCCCTTACCTTTTATTAGATCGCTCCCTTGTCTCGTGACTATATTACCCGGCCTAGGTCCCTATCGCTACTGCCAGTTCACGCCTGGTTTGTCAGTGTCCCACGTGCCCCCTCTATCGCTCAGGGACTATTGGTCTTTACTTCTAGCTGCTGGGGAAGCTGGGGAAATCCAGGGTATTTGGTAACAACTGCCCAAAGTCACATTACTTTATCCTTCCAAACGTCTTCTCACCGTCCTCGTGCCACCAAGGAGCCGTCGCGACGGTTCCGTTTCGCCATGCCATCCATCCATTAGCCGCGCGTGGCTGCTCCCCACTCATCCACCGCGACGGTTTTCCGATTTCCCGCCTACTGGACTCCGTAGATACCTAACTCCTTACCGTCTTTCTTTCCTTTTTACGCTTTCCCCTCCGCTGCTTCACTTCTCTGTTTTTACTGTGCTCCGGTAGCTCCAACTGCTTCCTCCTCTCCTCCGTCATCGGAAATAACAACCTTTGCCCTCCTCCCTTACTCACGTTTCCGATGTCCGGGAGCTCCCCGACGCCCCACTCTGGTACGTGCCTCAACCTTTCTCTCTGCTGTCACTGTAGTTTTGCTCCCTGTCGTGTTTTCCCCTCTCTTTTTTTTTGCTTCTTGCCCCTTTCTTTTAACCAGAATTCCGACACCGTAGCCGAACCAAAAACCCCTTTTTCCCCGGGCATGATCCTTCACCTTTTTCCTTCACCCTCTCCCCGTCTTCTATTCAACCCCCCGAAGGGGGCCCCCTTTAAAAACCCCCCACCCCTTTGGGCAAAAAATTTTCTCCCCCCGGGTTTTTCCCACTAGCGGGGAAATTTTTTATGAAATCTCCCCCCCTTTTCCCTTTTTTTGGGGCCCCATCAAAAAGGGTTCGAAGGGGGCCCGCAGGGGGGCGAGATTGACCCTAGGCGAAAAAGGGTTCCCCGGTCCTACCCCCTTGGGGAACTGGCAGTCTATGTAAAAGGGGGCCTTTGGGGGAGGAAAGGTCCCTTGGGCCCCGACTAAATTTTCCCTTTAGGGGCCCGTAGAGAAATCGCCCCCCTTTTTTTCCCTTCGCCAGCCCCCATCCTCCTGGGGGTTTTTTGGGGCCTCCCGACTCTCTACCCCCGGGGGTTGCACGCCTGGGTGCCGGGTCGGGCCGGGCCCCACCAAGGGGGGTTTTGCCTTTCCCCCCTCGCTTCCACAGTCATTTGCTTGATGTTTTTTTGGGGCCTTTCCCCTTTGGGGCCTTTTTAAGTTGGGTGTTGGGCCACGACCTCGGGGGTTTTAATGCAGCTGTGGGTAAAAAGACCCCCCCCACTCTTCGACTTTTCAGCCCGATCCCCTTTGCCCCAAAAAAACACAAAGGGGATAATTTTTTTCGCCGGCCCCCTCTCTCCCCAAAGGGGACCTATTCATCGCCTAAGCCTCGCCTACCTTCCCCTCTTTTTTTCTATTTTTCCCCCCCCAACACGATCGGGCCCCGGGCCCCCCTGCTTTTCCCCCCCCTGGGCCCCCGCGACGTGATCGCTTCAACACCGAACTCCCCTCCTACCCCAGGGGAAAAACTCCTGCGTCGCCGAATCCTTCCGAGTCTCACCTATCAACGACCTCGGCCAAAGGGGCCCCCTCAGGGGGGGAAAAAGGGGGAAAAATTTATGTAAGGCAAACTTTGATAAACCTCCCCTTTTAGCTAGTGTTTCTGTTTTGGGGTAATTAAATTCCCCGCCCCCAAAAACCTTAGGAAAAACCCAATTTTTACATTACCCCCCCCCCCCCCCCCCCTTTTCGCCCTTATAATTTTTTTTACCCCTTTGGGGTTTTTTTAAAAAATTTTTTCCCTTGGTTGTTTTTTTTTCCCGGCGTTTTAAAACCCCCGCTGGGGGCCTCCTTTAAAAAAACCCCCCCGCGCGGGGGGGCCCGGTTGGGGGAGCCTTTTCGCCCGGGGGGCTCAGAGTCTGCTACCCCCCCGTCCCTCCCTCCCCCGCCCCTTTTTAAAAAAATCTAAGGGGAAGGGGAAAAATGCCGGGGACAGAAAAGGGCCCCTTTTTTTTAAAAAAAAGGGGGAAAAAAAAAGGGCCCGGGGGGTTTTTTAAAAACCGAGGAAAAACGGCGGAGCCCCAGCGTCCACACCCCCAAATTTCCCCAAATTTTTTGGGAGAAGTCGGGGCGGATGGCTAAAAAGAAACTCCCCCTCCGCCCCTCCCTCGCCGCCAAACACCTGGGGGAGACAATAATCCTCCCGCGGGGGCCCCTTGCCCAAAGCCTGACGGGGCGTCCTTTCAATAAACCCTTTTCTTCCCACCGGGGTTTTTACCCCTTTCCCCTTTCTAGACCCGGCGGGATCCTGAAAAAAGCCTGCCCGAGCTTGTTTCCCCCCCCCCCGGGGGCCCTTTTTCCCCCGCCCCCTTTTTCGCCCACCGGCGGTCAACATCGATACCCCCCCCCGACTAACTGCCCGGGGGGGGGCCAATACTTTTTTAAAAAAACCCCTCCGCCCGTTTGGGCCGGGGGGCGGGGGCGCTTTTCCCCGTCGTATTTTCCGGTTGCCCAAACCGGTTCACCCCCACTTTTCCCCCGAGGGGAAAACGACTTCAGAGGTTTTTTTCCCCCGGGGTTTTTTTCGGGGGGGGGACTGGCTCCCGGAGAAAGCCGGATTTTTTGATCGCACGGGCAACCCCCCCCCCCGGTTTTTTCCCAGGTTTTGGGTGGAATGCCCTCGCCGTCTGTATGTTCTTTTCACTTTGGGGTTTACATCCCTTTTCCCTTTTACCCTTCCATTTGCTTCGTTATTAGGCCCTTGCCGACTGGGCGCCTGCCCTTTGCCTGAAAGCACAAAAAAGGGGGAAAAAACCCGGGAAACTGAAGGAGAGGCAAGAACTTACCTCCCTTTTTTGGGGTCTTACCCGTTATCAAAAACCCGGGGAGAAGGTATTTATCGCTTTCTTCTCTTTTTTTTTTTACCCATCCAAGCATCGCCTCTCGACCCTTTTAAAACCCCTTTTTCTGTTTATTTATTTTAAACGCCAAGCGGGGCGGGGACTTCTACCCCGGGGGTTTGAAGGGGAAAAAACCCCGGGGCCCCCGGGTCTGGCGAATTACCCAAATGGAAGGGGGCCAGGGGACTTACCGGGGGGGGAATGACGCGTTAAAACCCCCTTTAGGGCCCAGCGGAGGGCGCGCGCCAAATCCCCAATGGGGGAGAAAAAGCCGAAAGGGACAGCGCGAAAGAGCCTCAAAAACCCCCCCCCGGCGGCAAAATCGGCGGCGGATCGCGACCTCGAGGCGCCAAGCTTCAAACGAAAGGGGGAGGCAAAAAAAACTCATGCTCTCGGGGAGAGCATGCGTGTGGGGGTTTTAGCTACTAACGAGTCTACAGCTTTTCCCCGCAAGGGTTTTGGGGCCGGACGAAAGTGGTTCGGGGTCCTTTCCCCGGGGCCCTTTAAAAAACCCCCAGCTGCGGGGTTCCCGACCCCCCCCCCCCCGAGGGAAGCTACTTTCGGGGCGCCGATCCGGGCGTTTGGGGTTGGGGGGGGGGAGATGCGATATAATTTTTGGGTACCGCCGGGTTCCGGGCCCCTGATTTTTAATCCCCCAGGCTCGGAGGGGTTTACCGCCACCTCCGACCTTTTCTCCCTTTGAAACCCGGGGAAAGACCCGACTCCGCCGCTGACCCCAAAAAATGGGGGGAAAAACCCCCGCACCAAGGGGCCCTGATCCTGCCTCTGACTTTTATTTTTACCCCCTTTTTTTTTCCCAAAAATTGCCCCCCATTTTTTGCTTGTTGTTGTTTTTGCCTTTTTTTTTTTTTTTTATAACATTCGCTACTTTTGTTCTTTTTGTGCATTTTAACCTTGGTCTTTTATCCTTTTGACACTTTTCTTGACTGCTTTCGCTTTTGTGCTTTTTTTAAAAAACTGATATTTTTTTTAAACCCCGGCCATAAAACCCGCGATTTTTTTAAAGCCCTTAGCCCTTTTTAAAGCAATCTCACTGCCCTTAGGTCTTAAAGCGGCATTTTTTTTCATGCCCTAGGGCTTTTTAAAAATAAAAAATTGGTGCCCTTTTTTTCTTACGCGGGGATTTTTTAAAAACCCCCCCAAAGGGCCCTTTTTTAGCGATCTCAAAAACCCCTTTGGGCTTATGATAACTTTGTGCCCTTTGGGCTTACACGACGTTTTTTTAATCTCAGGGGGTTAAAATAGCGATCTCAATTCCCTTTGGGCTTTTATGATAATTTTTTTTTCCCTTAGGGGGTTACAAGACGATTTGTTAATGCCGTAGGCCCTTTCAAAACGTTTTCAATGCCCTTAGGGCTTTATTATAATTTTGATGGGGGAAAATTTCTCTCGGCCCCAAATACGGGGGGGCCCAAAAAATTCATTAAAAAAACAAATATCTCTTACAATACTTCTCAATCCCTAATACCGCCTAAGAAACATGAAATTCCATGTTTTTTTTAAACCTTTTTTTCCATCCCCAAATCTCAGCTGGGAAAGGATGGCCCCCACCACCCCCGGGGACTTTATAACCGGGGGCCCCCCCATTTCCCGGGGTTGACTTGGGGTGTCCCGACCGCTGGCCTGAAGATTTTTTTTTGCAGTACCAAACATTGGGGCCGATTTTATGGGCGGGGTTTTTGATTATACCCCCTGGGGGCCCCTGTTCCTTTTTTTCATCACCCCACACGCTTTTTTTTTTCTTTCCTCAACAAATCCCCCGTTAAACATCAATTTCTTGTTCTTTTTTCCCCATCCCTATATTCCGACCCCCAAAAGGGGGTTGAAATTCCACGGAGGACCCCCCCTTAGTCCCATATTTTTGAAGGAGTCTCCCCCCCGTCGCCGTTTTTTTTAACCGTACGATAGCCCCCCAAATACGTGAAAAAAAGCTCCTCACCCA
>JAVBHU010000948.1:0-13244 GCA_034768395.1 Linum lewisii | reverse complement strand
GCTACACAAAAAATTTCTTTAAGATAGATAATTTATAACTGCCTCTATAAGTTAACAGAAAATTCATTTAATTTAGAGGCATATAATTTAGAACCAACTTTATAGGTTCTACGATTAAAATATTTAGAGCTAGATAATTTACAGTTGTCTCTATATGTTGTATGATTAAAATTTACGATGGTAGATAACTTGTAAACTATGTAATTTTTGTGTAGATAAAATATTTTTTTAAAAGGTGAAATATATGTATATATAAACATTGATGATTTTATTTTCTAATAATGATTAAGGAGAAATTTACGTTTTTCAATTTTGATTTCTTTTCTTGGCATAGTTTCTGCATATCGTTGAGTTTTGTGATTCATATTTAAAAACTGCTTAAAAAATATCAGTAAGTACTCCTAGACTAAGTGGTAAGAACTAAGAACTTAGCACATTTCCTTCAGCCACCCAGGTTCAAACCTCGTAGATAGTAAAAAAGTAGAAAATGGTGTATGTAAATAGTGAGAGAGTCCAATAGAGGAAAATATCCTGGTAGAAATAAATGCTTTTTAAAAGCATATATATGTGCCTCTAAAAAAAATTATCACCAACAAAAATAAGTGTCTCTAAAAGGTGGCTAAGATGACAGAATAATAGTTGTGTAAAGTAGCAATTACTAACAAATATATCTGCCACTAATTCTTCCATTAGTGACAGATAACATGTGCCACCGTATTTGCCTCTTAAGACCTTTAGCCGCAGCAGCGTTAGTGGCAGTTAAGCTATCTGCCTCTAAAATTCTATAGAGGCAAAAAAAATGGCTTTTAGAGGCAAATACGGTCCCGTCGGGCCTCTGCTTCTGTCGATTTGCTTCTTGCGCTTTGCCTGTCCGTTTCCCTTCCTCTCTTTCGTCTCTCTCCCCTCCTTTCTGGGTGCTTTTCATGCTCTCCCTTCCGTAGGTTGGCCCTTGGGGGTCAAACGGTTGTGGCTCAATGGCAGTCACGGAATTCCCGTTGTCTGAGTTACAGGCTCGTCAGAGTCCTGAGTATGCCTTTATGGCTATTTCTTTACTTTTTTGTTGCAGGTCCTGGCGGTTATTTCGTTTGATTGAATTTTGGCCAGAGCAAATTCTAGGTCAATTTCGGAGGAACCATCCTGTTGTCGTTCTCACGGGGGAGTGACTGGAGAGATCCAATCATAAATGCGTCATTCATCTAGGTCCAATTCTTTCTCCTCTTTCTTGTTTCATTTCAGATCGGAGATGGGCGGAAGAGCGTTGGACCTCCGATAGTTCCATCCGATGCTTCGCGGTTAGAAGAGAGGCTAACTCAGCGACTCACAATCTGGCCAGACATTCATTGTCTATGCTACCACTACGTACAGTTCTTCAAAATTTCACACATTTTGCCCTTTCGCACCTTGAATAGCCTAAGTCCGAACAAGTTCTGCTGATCGGCATTGACTTGATTAGTTTTAGCAAGGTTCACAATCCTGTCCCCACCCACCCCCCCCCCACCCCCACCCTTTCTTCTCTCCCCCTTTTTTCTCCTTTAGTCTAGGCGATCTTGGTGCTCTCTTCCGTGGGAGTACTCGAACAAAAAAAATAAAAAAAATAAAAATACGATGTGCCTCCGTAGCTAGGTTTTGTTGTAGTGATATTAAAAAGTATAAAATGCTAGCTGATGTAGGAGGTGAGACATAGGATTATACCTAATCTCTGTTTTACATGGCTAGCTAGCTATATGTTGTTAACTTCTATGTGTTTTGTTGTCATCTCCACGTAGACGTTATCCTTAGAATTCTAATCTCAGTAAATGACGGCATGCAATAACAATGTTCCCATACCTACTTAGCATTAAACCAAACCAATAAAACAACTAAGGGTTACTTTCATATACCTACTTACCATAAACTTTGGCTTATAATCCTCTAACCAATCCCCACTAATAAGCCTTCATACACCAAGTTATCGAATTTTTAACTAAGAGATCAATAAATTTACAGCTTTTTTTTTTAATTGTAACCATAGAATTTTGAGTCATATAGAATCATAGATAGATAACTATTTTTGCGCTTTTCTTCTTTCCTCTTTCTGAAATCCATTCATCAAATCCATTTGTAGAAGAGGTAGTTCGATGGGATTAGTACAGTTCATCAGTTGGGATGTCTTACAATGGTGAAAAATTAATTAATTTTGTTTGAACATGAAAAGACAACTCATTACTGGGAAGTAATTTTAGTTTTTCGTCATAAGATGGACATCGAGAGAAGCTGTTGTGGTGACAAATATCATCTATCGGTGTCTAGTATTTGCCAACGAGAAAATCGTGGCTTACTATCCACTCTCGTCATGATGAAAAACCATTAATCCTCTATACCAAACCTCAGAGATATACTTTGAGTTTTGAAGAAAGGTGTAATGCAATACCAAAGCGACAATGCGAGTGTAACGTACGACCACTCACTCCATAATGACCATAGTAGTCATTCACGACATAGTGAGCACATCTAATCCCCATTCACGCATCATGACGAAGCTGACATTCCTAATGTTGGGGGAGTCATCAGAGAGTGAAAACAATTCATACCGACTTGCAACATGGGATCAGACAAATGTCAATGGAGGATCAGACCGACTTGCAACATGGGATGCCATCGTAGAAAATGACCATAATATTAATCAAAACATCGTCCACCGCAACTCAGGGTTTACAGCCTGCTTTGTTGATTTGTTCAAACACATGAACCTTGGAAATAGCAGCTGGTTTAAACTAATGTATGGATGCATCATGAACCAGCTGGGTTTGTAATTGTAAGTGGGTTAGTTTGGAAGAATTGGTCTACAAGAGAGTAAATACTCTGAACTTAGCCATGTCATTAATTGAATAATACACCATCTGTGTTGTAGATTAAATGGTCAAATTACAAAATTAAAATCTCATTTGGATGTATAAAAGTAAACTATGGCCGCTAGATGGGATTCCTTAATGATTTGGTTATTTGGAAGACTAATCCATTATTCATGCACATGCAGCTGCCCACTTACTTCTCCCATGTTTCATGTTTCTCTCACTTTATTTATTAAATGTCTCGTGTAATTTTTGCTAACTTTATTAGTTTTAACCAGTTTAGATTGTAGGTTGTATTAATTAATATTGATTAAGATGGAATTTTATAAACCCGTTGATTAATATCTGTTGACATGCATGCATGCACTGCATGAAGATCTAATCAAGGACATAATCATCGGCACACTCGTAGCTCATCTATTACATATTATAACTGTGAAACTGTACCAAGCAATTGTACTGGATCCATGTCATGAACCGTTGTATTCTAATAACTCGAGTTGTTGGAGAGGATTCTAGATGAATCTTATGTTATTTACTAGCAATATTCCATCACTCTACTATAATACATAGGTACAAGTAGTGTATAACTACACGGCTATACCTACAAAAAAAAAAAAATTCCAACCATTTAGCTTGGTATATATATATTATATCAAAATTGACGACAAAAATAGTGACTGGTGACATGAAAGAGAACCATGATAACTTCAATGGACCATGTCTCGAGGAAGCTCTCATCCCTAATCCAACACTACATGACATTATGAAAATCTATATTTTTTCATTCATGTTCGTAAAAGTAGTTAAAATTTCAAGCAATCGGGTCAATATATGTACGGCCTAGATTGATCCAACCCACAACTTAACTGACACAACGATTAACATTAACAACTCGAAACCCTTTTTAGTGTGTAAATGAATGATATTTAAATAAAATATGAATCTCTCCTAACAACTTGAGTTATTGGGATGCAACTGTTTTTTATACCGTAAACACACATACTCTAACCAAATGAAACACAGTACTTGGATGATCTGCCAGGCGATAACATGCTAACCCGACAATGTAATGGACTGTGTATAAAAAATCCTACTACTCAATCTCTAAATATATTTTTTTAAAAAATTCAAGGTTGAGATAATTGTAGTCTAAAAACACCCTCCCAATCCGCCACTAAAACATGTAGGCCTCGTTTGTTATAGTGTATCTGGGCCTGAGTTTTGGGAAATCTTTGTATTTCATATTACACCTGTTTGTTAGGCCCTTAAGAAGCTGGAGATTTGTATTTAAAGATATCATGTGGCCTGAAATTGCTCCCTAGCTTGTATTTCCAAAATATATGGTCCACCCCAAAAATTTGGAGAAACCCAGTGGATTCGTGGGCCCATGCTGCCTTTACTATGCATTATTCCGAGACTACCCTTTCTGACTTACCTTTTCTCTCTCCCTATTTTCTTACACATTGATTGGTTCTTCCTTCTTTTGCTACGACAAATTCCCATAGCAGAGCTCTTCGGCGGTGTTAAGATCTGAAACAGAGGCGCGACCTTGAGGAGTACCTTCAGATCAGCGTAATACAAGGTGTGATTCTCCAACCCTAATACTGATTGCTTCTTGAGTCCCACTCGACTGATGTCTTCTTCCGCCTGAAGGTGTTTGTTGGTGAGCCCCCAATTTCCAGTCAGCAGTCCGCGGCATTTCGGCCATCACCGACACACTATCGTCTGGAATAACGGAGCCTCGTATTTACCCATTTTCACTTCCCACACCTTCACCCATTTTCACTTCCCACTCAAAGCAGGTTAGTACCCTCACTGCAGAATCACCCACCATTCTGAACAATATAATTCTCATACTTCGAAGATTTGTGAGTATGTTGAACATGCTCCTTCGGTGCTTATTTTGTTGGTTTTAATTGGTTTATTGAGCGTAGTTAGATTGATTTCATTACTGAGTGGGGTTGCTGAGTTGGACGTGTTAGGTTGTTTTAATGGTGGATGTTTGAGAAGGATTGGTAGCTGGGTGAAGGAGGGTATATTATATTTGTTGAACCCTCATTCATTGATCTGTTTCATATTTATATGGGATTGGTTGGTTTGCATCAATAGCTTAGTTTGGGGTGTGGGATTGACTTGTGGAGGCGGCGATGGCGGGGCGGGAAACAGAGACAGCTTAGTTTAGGGATTTGCTTGATGCCGTCCAAATTGTCGTCGGAGTTAGGGTTATGCGCAGCTGCAGGAGTAACATTTCTATTGGCATCCTTATTGTTACCAGAATTGGCATTATAGCCACCGCCTTCCATCAAAGCAAAGGGAGGAGAGAAATCAGTTCCGGCGGCCATATCTTGTTCTCTGAAGAGCATAAAAATCAAAAGGAAAAATAGCCCTCTCTCTGTTTTGGCTTTAGATTTCTAGGATCAATTGGGTAATTTTTTCAGCTTGGGTGATTTGATTACATGGTCTACTGCTGTGTAAAGGTTGCTCAATGCGTTGGTTTATGATCTTCATGACCTCTCATCTTCATGCACTGGTTTATGGTTTGTTGTCTTACATACTGTCATCATGCCTTGCAAAATTGAAGCATGTTGGTGCATTGATCATGTAGGCATGGCTGGGCGGTCCATGAAGCAGCGAAGACGAGTTATTGTATACGTTGTATCGATGTGGTATCTCATGTCCAACAAGCCATAGCGTTGTTGATTGACCACGTCACCACTACAAGCTCCATAACCGACGATGTCGATGAGGTACCTCGCCCACTACCACATGATCGTGAAGTCTACAGACGTGGCTTCCTTTTCAGTATTACTAGGGCAAATGATGTCAACTGCCTCAGCATGCTTCGCATGCGCCGACTAATATTTTGGCGATTATGCAAAGTTCTAGTAGAAGCGGGAGGGTTAGAACGAACGAAGAACATTGAGGTTGAAGAGATGGTGGCAATGTTCCTACTCACTATCGGGCATAACGCGAAGAATAGAACATGCCAAGTTCTACTTCATCGCTCCGGGGAAACTGTTAGCAGAACAATCAAGTGTGTGTTGAAAGCCATTTTGAAGTTGCATGCTACCTTCCTCGCCAAACCAACACCAGTACCATCCGATTGCACAGACCACAGATGGAAGTACTTCCAGGTTATTGTCTATCTCTCTTTCTGTTTCATTCACTCTTCTGCAACTTCGCATCATAGAGTCTGTATCCACATGATGTCGGTGTGCAGGGATGTCTAGGTGCTCTTGACGGTACTATTGTCACGGTTCGCACGACAATAGCTTCTCAGTCCAGATACCGCACGAGGAAGGGAAACACCGGCATAAATTGCCTTGGGGTAGTAAACCAACATTGGCAGTTCATATATGTGCTCGCCGGTTGGGAAGGCTCTGCCCATGACAGCAGAGTACTTCGAGATGCACTCTCTCGTCCAGGAGGACTCCGCGTTCCAGAAGGTTTGATTTCTGGCACACTATTTCTGGTCGCGACATCGTAGCAGTTTCGTGTCACTTCATGTGATTCTTTCGATCATACTACACAGGTCACTACTACTTATGCGATGCCGGGTACATGAATGCCAACGGATTTCTCGCACCGTACCGAGGTCAACGATATCATCTGCAAGAGTTGGGGGAAACCGTGCAAGGACCGCAGAGGAGTACTTCAATATGAAACACTCGAGGGCACGCAACGTCATCGAATGTGCATTCGGGGTCCTCAAAATGCGGTTTGCTATGCTCAGGGACACCTCGTGGTACTCCCCTCGAATGGTAGGCCTCTTCTTTACTGCAGCTTGCTACCTTCATAATTTCATCCGTTCTGAGGGGGGTCCAGATGTTTTCGATCACGCATATATCCCACCAGACACGGAGGGTACGCCATTCATTGAGACGATGGATGATACCCCCGCGTACGTAGAGGCGTCTCATGAATGGACTCGGTTTAGGCACGAACTTGCTAAGCAGATGTGGGAGTCAAGAGGACGTTCGGTTTAGGCACGAACTTGCTTTCTATGTTCAAACGATTTACTTTTCCTGTTGAGTCTTCAATGTCATTGTCGTAGTTTGACAATTCGTATCGGCTGAGAACATGTTGCTTATATATAATATTTGCTCCTGTGATATTAAACAATTGTAGCAGTAGTTTGACAATTGGAGTGGAGTAATGAATTTACTTGTTCACCTGAGTTCTGTACACTCCAGCTGTAGTTTGACAATTGGAGTGGAGTAATGAATTGTTCTCTGCTATAGTCTGCAAGTGGTTGGCAGACCCATTTACTGAGCCTTCTTTTCATCATGTAGATGTCTTAGCTGTACTGCCCTACTTTATTGGAGTGACTGCAGCTACTAACACTGTAAAAGTAGTCCGCAAGTGGTTGGGGAGTTAATTTACTGCGTCTTTCCTGATCTGTTACAATTCTATTTAAATCTGCCTTATTATTTCCTATTTGTAGAACAGTCCAGCTAAACACAACTGATAGGTATGTTTCTCCTTTTGTTTGTTGTTGTTTTCATATCCCTTATTCTTTTCATTTGTAGAAGAGTCCAGCTGTACTGACTTTGTTTGGTTTGTGCTTGATGGCTATTGACGAGGGGGAATTGTTCTTGTTGCGCTTAGGACATGGAAAGGACTAACCAACTTTTCACAGTGAAAATGCCCACAATATGTCAGCCTTTGACGGTTTCACATGTCAAGTCGAAAGTGAGGTACTTCAAAGATAAGTTCGTCGCGCTATTGGAACTGAAGAAGGCATCAGGTTTTGGCTGGGATGATGTCAGGGGATGCGTGGTTGCGGATGAAGCCATATTCTCGGGTTGGGTGAAGGTAACTCACATACCAGCTGCATATATGTTCTCAGTTGCTATTTAGATGTATGTTATAAATGATATCACTGCATCTGTTGTCGCAATGTGTAGTTGATCTCTGCATAGTTGTCTAAAATATTTCATTTCTGTATGCATAGTTGTGGTGAAGCTTTGTTGATGTTATTGTTCATACTTGTTTAATAATTCTTGCAGAGCCACCCAAGGGCGAGTGGTCTGAACAATAAGCCAATGCCTTATTGGGATGACTTGTGCTTTATATTTGGAGCTGAGTTGGCCACGGGTGCTGATGCTGTCCAGCCCGAAGATGCAGCGAGCAAAGTCACCTTGGGTGCTGGAAATTCAGATTACATGGACGATGAAACTGAGCAAGTTGAATCGTACACCATCCCAAGCAACCTCGACCATAATGCTGTCATGTGCGATCTCATTAACAAAGGGGTCGACATACACGCAACATCTCTCAAGGAAGTCGAAGCTGAGATAAGTTCAAAGCGTACTGTTGTGGTAGGACAGAAAGGAGGCACTTCTTCTGGGACTAAGAGGTCTAGGCAGGTGTTCATGGATGAGGAAAGAGCAAGGATTGCACAGTCGATGGAAGCAGCTAACGAAAACATTGCCAGGATTGCCACAAACTATTGTATCGAGGGGGATTTGGCTGTTAAAAGGCAAAACCTGTACCAAGAGCTCTGCAACTTCCCCGACTTGACTCCATTCATGCGTACGAGGATATTGCGCCACCTGAACAGGGATGACGGAGATGCTACCACCTATTTTCAGCTTCCAACATCGGAGGAGAAGCTCGCGTTCGTCTGGACCTTGTTGGAGTAATCATCTGTTCGTTTATTAGTAAGGAATAGCAGCAACTGAAATAGTGGTGTGGACAATATATGTTCACACGTATTTTGTAAGAAGACAAGGCGCCATATAGTGCTTGTTTCTATCTATATCTGCTGCGTAGGGCTATTTTGATTTCGTGTGTAGACTTCTATGCCGAACCAACTGGTGTGCCAGCCTCTTGTATCAATATGACCTGCTACTTATTAATATTTTATATATGCTGGTTGTTGTGACTACAATTGTGTAAATATGGTAGATGAGTTACTTGTGAGAGGAATATTATTAATGCGGACAGTACATGAGTGAAACAAGCAAATATAACTCGTCAGTACAGAGTCAGGAAGCTAACGTTTAACAAAGAGTGAACATGGCGATCCCCGAAAAACTAACAACGTAAAACTCCGAGCATTGCCTCCAATCGACGAACTCGATCAGATAGCTCCTCCGGCTCGTCGCGAATGCCATCACCGTCTGCCTCTGTGCAATACGATTGTTGGAAGATCTGCAGTTGGTGTTCGAGGCGTAGAAGGCGACGCTTGAGTTCGGTGTTCTCGTGCCGCAAGTGAGCATTATCGAGAAGTAAGTCCTCGATTGTCCAAGCATCGCGAAGAGCGGGTGTGTCGATGTTCTCGTTGTCTGCTAGAGGAACCTCATCGCACCATTTGAAGTAGCCACAACCACGTTTCGACTGGAATCGAACAAGCACAACTCAAAAACTAAAATCTTGCTGCATATTGTGAGTACGAGAGAAATTACCTTGCTGGTCCAGTTGGGGCAGCCGAAGAAAACCCGATCTGGATTGGACGATGTTTTAGATGTTCGAATAGTAGCTCGCACACCACATTTGCACATAGGAGCGGCTGACCGGGACACATGTGTTTCGTAAACTGTCGTATGCATTATAATGCTGCCCACCGTTGTCGATCGAAGAGCTTTGCTGGAAACCTATCTGATTAGATGGAGGGGGAGAGTCTCACACACCGAAGAGAGGCAAACATCAAATGCAGCTTGATTCCTTACAAACGCGAAGAAATCACAAACTACTAAAGTCCAGAACCATTAAATTCAAAAGAAAACAGAGAAACACGATTAGGTTTTAAAACCTCGGCGCCGGAGAGCTTGAGAGCGGAAGGCTTCCAGTAGCCGAGGCCGCCGAACCGAGTGACGGCCTCCTTGACGGATTCGAAAGGCGCAGAGGTGTCGAATTTGATTCTCAAAGCTTCTTCTCTGTTCACCAAACTAGCAGGAGGATGAGATGGAGAGAATCCAAAGCAGAGAAATCAACGAGCGGGATGGAGAGAGATGAGTAAATCGATCGATTAGCAAAAATTGGATGGGCGAGATGAAGAAGCTGCATCTGATTAGATGGAGGGGGAGAGTCTCACAAACCTATCTGAAATATATCTGTTGCTGCTGTGTCTGAAAAAAGTAGAGAGGTTAGAGGAAAGTGGGAGAAGGGTATATTAGTATTTGCACATTTTATGAATTTGTAATTTTGCCAATACCTATGTCTACCAAACAAAGCTTTTACACAAACCCAAAAAGTGAGAAACACTGTCATTTCTCAATCCCTCAATCCACTATTCCCCTAATCCCAAAACCCTACAACAAACGAGGCCGTATTGTAGATGGAGGAATTGCAAAATGTCAAGAACCGTTGCATGTCAATAACTCGAGAATTTTGAATGAATTATTTAAAGCAAAAATAGTGAGAAACAGGAGTGAATGAGTAAGAATCGCGGCTGAGATGTGTATATGCTATGCGTGTGTGGCTCACGGTGACTCTGACCGAGCTCGCCCGCATTGCCACTTGCGCGGCCTTATAAGAAGATTGAAGACGAGTTCTTTTTGGCCTTTGGGGGCGCCCCTCGTTTAAACCAAGTATGTCCGGCGGGGCCCAACGCGAACCCCACACGACACCACCACGCACTAAAAGAAGGGGGGACCCCAAATTGCACTATTTGTCTTTGCAAATGAGTCCTTTTTAAATTTGATGCTTTTTTCCAAAGGGAAAGAAGACGAAAAGAAGGGCTTATGTGTATAAAGTGGGTTTGGGGTTTATCCATAATATTCCAATTTGGACATTTCTTTTTAACATTATAGCACAACACACAGCCGCAACCGCACACAATGACAATGCCATCCTCCCACACACGTGACACTGCCTCCCTTTCTCCTCCACACAAAACCTATAATTACATTATCCTTTTAACTAACTCCTTTCCACCTATGGGAGGAGGATAATTAGATGACTTGTGAAATACATAACTAATTAGTATAATTATTTCTTATTACTTGAGATGTTAAATTACTTATTTGGTTCATAATTGTTTTTTTTTTTCATCCATTTATACTTTGAAAATGAGAATATCTCTAGAATATTTAAGTAATTTGATCTAAGTTTTCTCTATTGATTAAATTACTTCATTCATGTTCCTTCTTGTTAGAAGAAATCCAAAGTGCTATTTGATGAGTTTATTAGCGTAGAGGATAGCTGCCATTATAAAGGGGGTTTTGGTTTTAATCATCGATGTCGTTGTCTAGAATTTCTTGTTAGTGTACTAATCGAGACTTCACACACTCGTTCACCTCATTATTTAAATCATTTATTTTTGTTAGATAAATTTTCTATATTTAATTCGTTGAAGTGTATATAGGAAAAAAATTCTCAGAGACGTTGTTTCTTTGATGGTAATTTCGCAAGTATTTAATTTTTACAATGGATTATGATTTATATGTTACTAATCCATGATATTTTTTTTTTTTTGACAAGTATGATATTCAAAATAATAGTTAAAAAATGAAATATGCAACAATCAGCTTTTTTATTAATTTATTTTAAGAAAGTAAGACTAAATAAGAGAAAAATATATATTGTTTTGTTTCTAGAAGGGTAGGAATAGGATGGATGACTAACACAAATTTTAATTAATTAAAAATGGCCGTCTGTATTTTGTATGATTGGTTTCTGATACCAAACACTAAAAAGTGGAAATGTAATGCCTCTCCAAACACTTAATATATATGGTTAGTTAATATTAATCAAATACATAATTTAGTTTGTTTAATGTGAGTGAATGTGTGATGGCAATGATACAGAGTTTAGAGTTGACATACATGTTATATAAAATTAATATTATCTACAAAATTAGTTATAACAATAATCATAATCAAAATTAGAAATTAGTGCGAATTACTCATGTTAGGATGGTGAACCTAAGATCGTTGTTCGGGTTCAAACAAATAACTAACAAAGCTAACAAAGCTAGGGTAGATCGTATTCCACGGGTCTTCTATGATTGACTACTCAAATAAGCTGGCAAATTACTCGGGTTTAACACTTCGTGCGTAGTGTGAGTTCCACGACTTCTAATTCTAAGAAATGCAGAGAAATTAAGAATTGAAACTAAAACAGATTGGAAATTGGTTGATTAAAACGAGGTGACAGACGAACTTAGACTTTGAATCCCCTTCGTTCCCAGAGCATTGGCAATCAACAGATCAGCGGATTTCGATTCTCATTCAATCAATTCTAAGACACCACCATAACTCCTTACCCTTAGGTCTAAGACCGGCGAACGTTCGCTCTATCCGTTCTAGCTACCAAGATTAATTAGTCGCCCGAGTACGGTCGCCTCTCGCAATGACTTAACTTAACTGGTGGAATTACTAACGATTATTGAGTTACTCTTGCAGTAGATTAACCCTAACTGGTTCCTACGAAAGGCACGCTCCAATTATAAGGTTAATTGTTCAATTTGATGTTCTAAAGTAAGGCGAGTGTTCGCTTCTATCCTTAGCTTAACAAGAATCTAATCTAGGTGATCAATCCAGACAAGAAACATGAACAATGAAGAACAAACCAAACATGAAAGAGAAACTGATTGAACTTCGAATCTAATCACCGCCGATCCGTGACCGCTTTTAAGCCCTGGGTCACTTAGGGTTCATCTAGTCTAAGCTCTAAGAGTTTAGCCACGCATATTCATTACAAAAGAATCAAAGACAATGAAAGAGTTCATCATACAAAGGAAGAACAGAAAAGAATCTGAAAAACCTAATTAAGACGACTCCGGCAGAACTTCGATCTTCCGGTAGACTGCAATCCTAGCTCCGAGTCTTCGAGATGGAAGGGATGGCGTCACGATCTCTTTCCGGCTCTTCGAACTCTAACTCCTTGCTCCAGAACTTGAGAGGATTCTCTAAATTCTGATGTATGAAAAGTATATTATGATCTGATGTGAAGTATGTATGATTTTGGGCCGCCGGTTAAGTATTTATACTTAACCCTAATTCAACCAAATTTTGCCTGGTATTTTCGCCGAAAATATTGAGGAATTTTCGACAAAAATTCCTTTGTAAGTGGATGGTCCGCCGGCTGATTTCTCCTGTAAATTTCGGTCCCATAGTTCTCGGTCGAAAACTTCCTATTTTCGCCAAAAACTTCTGTTGAGGAGCATCGCCGATTTGTGCTGATATTTTCGCCAAAAATACTGAAGGATTTTCGGCGAAAATTCCTTTGTAAATCGGGGCAGGAATTGTTTTGACTTGATTGGCTCCTTGGATCGATTCCGGTGCAATTCCTCGAGGTTCCAACGCCTTTGACACGTCCTTGGCTACTTTATTTGACGGCAAAAACCTGTGCTAACATAAAAACACTAGAAAACCATCAAATAGACCCTACACGGGCCAAGGTAACACAAATGGCACGAGATAGGGAAATCGATTGAATATTCGCTATTCTACCCTAAAAAAC
>JAVBHU010000947.1:0-13280 GCA_034768395.1 Linum lewisii | reverse complement strand
GGGTTGGTTGCGACTCAATTTCTTCAAAGTAACTGCCCCGGGAGGCCCGCCCGGCCAATAAGACAGGAGCGATCCCCGGCAAAAGGGACAAGAGGGCCCGGTGCACACCGTGGGCGGCCCGGCCGCCCCAAACCCAAGGCCCAACTAGGTTTTTTAAACTGCAACAATTAAAATATAGCATTGGGCGGGAATTACCGGGGCTGCTGGCACCAGACTTGCCTCCAAGGGGGTTACTCGTTAAGGGGTTTGATTGTCTCATTCCAATTACCAGATCAATGACCCCGGTATTTTTATTTTTTGTCACCCTCCCCGTGTCAGGTTGGGTAATTTGCGCGCCTGCTCCCTTCCCTTGGAGTGGTAGCCGTTTCTCAGGCTCCCTCCCCGGATCGAACCCCAAATTTTCCCCCGTCCCCCTCACCCCCTGGTAGGCCCTACCTACCTCAAAAGTTGAGGGCAAAAAAATTTGAATGATGGTCGGGCTGAAGGCCTTGCGATCCGTCGAGTTATAGAATCATAAAAACAAGGGCAGACCCCGCGTTGCCCTTTTTTAATAAATGCCCCCTTCCCAAAAAGTCGGGGTTTGTTCCCGTATTAGCTTGGGAATATACGGTTATCCAAAGTAGCGGGTACCATAAAACCCAAACTATAATGATTTAAGAGCCATTCGCAGTTTCCAGTCTGAATTTGTTCATATAACTGCAGGTTATCTTTGGCAAGATAGACTATGGCGGATAAACCCAGGTAGCTTCCTCTTCGACGCATTCCCTAGCTGGGGCCCGAAGCACCAAAGAAAAAAAGAGCAGCATAATAAATGAATCGAAGGGGGGGCCCAAACCCTTGAGGATGAAAGACCCATGGCCACATCACTTCCAGCACCCGAGAGCACAAGCGACAACTAGGCCCTGAAAGCACCGGGGTGAGAGCTGGAACTAGTGGGCCCCCACGATGTCCCCCAGCACCCCAAGGGGCAAAGGTAGAACGGGCTTGCAACTGATAAAAATTTCCCCCTTCTTGGGTTTGGGAACAAGGAACCGTTCTCCCCATGGGGGCAGGGAAGGAGGCAATAAGAGAGATGTGAGACCCGGTTTGAGCTCAAAGCACGGACCCGTCCCCCCAAACAACTCAAAAACACTCATGTGATCAGTACAGTATGACGCCGCATCCGATGACCCCCCATGGCTTAGAGTTGCAAAGCCCCCCAAAAAGTTCCCCAAAAGTGACCACAACGCACCCTTAACCGAAAGAGAAAACAGAAGAACCGGACAAAGACGACGGGACGTACCCCAGGCCACCCCAGATACTACCAACAGCCGCAACGGCAACCCCCGGGACCGACAATAAACCCTCGGGGGGCCCAAAATGCAAAGGTCTACCCGCGGAAGATCATGGGGCCAGCGGGGAAAAAGGGGCCGGGGGAAAAAAACCCAAAATTAGACCCCTAACCTTGAAAAGGCGATGACCACGAAAGCCCCACCCCGGGGGACCAGCCGCCCCGACCACGGCCGGCCGCCGGCCCACCCCCCTTGCCCCTGGGGTCCCGCGGATAAACCCAAACAGTGCTCAGGGACATGGCCGGGCAAGCGCACGGTCGGCCACGAGGGGGGTCGGCACCCCCCTATGAGCAAAAAGCAACTTTTTTTCTCTCCCCGGGTAGACATCAAATAGCCCAGGGTACCCCCCCATAAAAAACTTCATTTTAAGGAGTTTTGATCTGAAATTTTGCGGTGTTAAGATACCCAAAACCATTCATGATAAAAATTTTCATAATTTTTGGTTGTATTAATTATTTCCAAATTTATTTTTCTTTTGCGCGCACACCGGATGCGGGGCCCGGGAGAGCACCGGCAACCCCCGGGATGCGGGGCCCGGGGAGAGCACCGGACACACCCCCGGATGCAGGGCCGAGCCCCCGGCCCAAACCCCGGGAAAGGGGGGGCAGGGCCGGAGACCCGGGGCCCCCCCCGGATGCACGGCGGAGCCCCCCCCTCCCCCTGCAACTTATGCCGGGCGAGTCCGAAGCCAAGGGGCCCCCCAAACCCCCCCGGGTTGCCAGGGGGCCCCAAAAGCCAAGGGCCCCGGCACAGCCCGGGCGGGGCCCGAGATCCCGGCACCCCGGTCCCAATCCCGAGGGCCCGGGCTCCCCCGATGCAGGGCCGAGAGACCCGGGCGCCCCTGTCCCGGGCCGGAAAACCTGGGCCACCCCTGAGCGGGCCAAGAGCCCCGGCCCTGCCCTGATGCCGGCCGGCCCGAACCCAAAGGGGCTCCGGTCAGCCCCCGGGATGCCGGCCCGACCCACCAAGCAAGGGCTCGGAAAACCCCCCGGTGCAGGGGGGAGACCCGGCGCTGCCCGGGTGCCGGGCCAGAGTCCGGATGCGAGCCGAGTCAGAAGCCAAGGGCCCCGGATCCCGGGGCCCAGTCCCGGCCAAGGACCCCGGTTTTGTACGGCCAAGCCACGAGGGAGCCCGAAGGGCCCCCGGATGCGGGGCCGAGTTACGAGAAAAGGGGGACCGGCACAGCCGGTCCCGGGCCGAGACGAGCCAGAGGAGAGCAGGGTGATGACACCCTTGTAAACCCTTGAAAACCATTTCTAAACACTGTCAAACACATGTCACATGACCTCTGCTAACCATGTTTAAAACCCCACCCCTACCCCACACGCCTATCCACGCCCACGCCGGCGCCGCGCCGCGCCCGCGCCCCGCGCGGCGGGGGGGGTTGTGTGTGTTTATTGAAGAGTGGCCACGGACGGTGGCACGGTCAGGTAGGGTCATGGTCGGGCAACGGTGGGACCTACTATCAGCTTCGGACCCCCCGTTAAAAAGACCCACTGAACGCTGAAAAAAGCCGCCGGGTCACCGAAAGCCGGCGGGACCCCCGCCGACGGCCGGCGGGCCACCAATCTTGCCCCCTGGTGTGCCTCCGGCGGTGGCCCGCTCACGTTCCGGTCGGCCCCCGGGGGGGTGGCACCCCCCCCCTATAGGCTAGCCCACTGAACATGAAAAAAAACCGACTGCCTCGAATGCCCACCGCCGGCGTAAACCGGCGGCGACGAAGGCCGGCGGCCCCCCTCCTTGCCCCTTGGGGGTGCCCCCGGACGGTGGCCCCTCACGTTCACGGTCGGCCGAGGGGGTGCACCCCCCCCTAAGAGCAAATAGCATTTTCCTCTCTCCCGGGTAGACATCAATTGGCCCCAGGAGTCACCCCCCCCATAAAATCTTTATTTTAAGGGGTTTTGATTAAAATTTTTTTCAGAGATGTTAACATCCCTAACCCTTCATGGTAAAAAGTTTTTATAATTTTGGTTGTATTAAATATTTCCCCAAAATTTTTCTTTTGTGCTGGGGCACCCCGGGGCGGGGCCGGAGCCCATCCCGCCCGGTGCAGGGCAGAGAGCCCCGGGCCAGCCCGGATGCAGGGCCCAGACCCCCCCCCCCGGATGCAGGGCCGAGAGCCCCCGGGCAGCCCGATGAGGGCCGGGCCCGGGGGAAACCCCGAGCGGGCCAGGCCGTGCGGGCCGGAGCCGCCAGCCCCCATGGGGCCCGGGCCCCCGGCATCCGGAGCAGGGGAGAGCCCGGCCCCGCCCCGGTGCGGGCCGAGCCACCAAGCAAGGGGCCCCGGCCAGCCCCCGATGCAGGGCCGAGCCACGGCCGGGCCCCCAACACCCGGAGTTAAACATGCCATAAACATTCGTGATGCAAAAGTTTATAATTTTTGGATTAGTATCAAAATATTTCCCCAATATTTTGCTTTTATGGCCCACCATGGCATTGTCCGATCCGGTCCTTCCGATTCGTGGCCCCTGGCCCACTAGGCGCCCGGATGAGCCTTAAAGGTATTGATGGCAACATTCCACTTGCATCCTGGATTAAATTTTTTTTCCCCAAATACATTATCCGAGTGGGGGGGCAAGAAAAGGGGGGGTGGGATTCTTCCCCCGATTGGTCTTTTCCAACCCCCTTCCGGAAATCGTTCAAGGAGTTTTTAAACCACATGTACGAAATGAGATGCCCATTGGCCCAAATCCCCTTGCCAATTTATCAATAGATAGCAATGCTGTTTTCGGGTGGGGTGTGGTCAAGTTCTACCCCCAAGGGTTTGTTAGGGAAGGGACCATCAGAGGCCGTGACATTAATAGTTTTTTACTTTTAGTTAAACCCTCTTAGTCTGGACCTTGTGAAATTTTTGGGATTTGAAAAGGGTTGCAAAGGGGGGGGACGAATCGGGCGAAGGGGGGCTGAATTCAGGGGATTGGCAGCAAGGCCACTTGCCACTTACAATCCCCCGTCGCGTTTTAAGTCTTGAAAAGGATTCTTTTCCTGCCGGTGGAATCTAATTAAAGGGGGCCCCGGCAAACTCTTCCGTACCCGGGTTGGCCAACGACACGTCCCTTTTGGGGGGCCGGAAGGGCCCTTTTACTGCTGGTCGGAAATTCGGGGAGCGAAGCAGGCGTCGTGCCACCCCGGATTCTGATTAGAGGCGTTCAGTCTTAATCCAGGCCGGTAGTTTCGGCCGGCTTTTAAACCCAAGCGCGATGCCCAATTTGTGCGAATAAACGGTTCCTCGATGGGTTTGGGATTACTGTCGCGACGGGGGGTCATCAGTGGGTAAAACTAACCTGTCTCCGACGGTAAAAACCCCAGTCCGTTCCCTTTGGTGGGTGAACAATCCAAATTTGGTGAATTTGCTTCAAATGATGGGAAAGACCCGACATCAAAGGATCAAAAAGCAACGTCGCTTAAAGCTTGGCTCCCACAACCCAGTTATCCCTGTGGTAACTTTTCTGACCCCTCTGCTTAAAATTCCCGAAGGTTAAAGGATCGAAGGCCGCTTTCCGGTTCGTATTGTACGGGAAATCAGAACAAACGAGTTTTCCCTTTTTGTTCCACACGGATTTTGTTGTTGAGTCATCTTAGGAACCTGCGTTATCTTTTAACAGATGTGCCGCCCCGCCAAACTCCCCACCGACAAGTTTTCCCGCCCGGGGGCCCCGCCGAAGGGCCCTTTTGGCCCAAAAGGAGGGCAGGCCCGCCCCGATTCACGGAATAAGAAAAATAACGTTTAAAAGTAGTGGTATTTAAATTTTGCGGAGCTCCCACTTTCTTACCTCTCAAGTCATTTCAAAAAGTGGGATAGGTCAGCCAACGGGGTCTTCTTCCCGGTTTCGCCAGCCCGTTCCCTTGGCTGTTTTTTGGGGATGTGACGGGGACAGTGGGAATCTCTTTTCCCATTCATGCGCGTCACTAATTAATGACGAGGCTTTGGTACAAAGAGAGTCAAGTTATCCCCCCTTTCCCGCGTTTGGGTTGAATTTTTCATTTTGATTCAGAGCACTGGGCAAAAAATACATTGGGGGAATCCGCAAGGCCCACGCAATCTTTTTTTTTAATTAAACAGTGGGGTTTCCCCCTTGCCCGTCCCGTTTGAGGGCTTTCGACCCCCGGGGAAAGGCCCCCCGCGAAGGGGCCGTTCCAGCCCGTCCCCGGCCGGCACGGGCGACCCGCTCTCGCCGCGGGGGAGCAGCTCGGCGTCTCCGACACCCGGGGGTTCAGGCTGGGCCCCCCGGGCCCACCCCTCAGAGCCAATCCTTTTCCCCGGGGTTTTACGGATCCATTTTTGCGACTTCCCTTGCCTACATTGTTCCATCGCCCAGAGGCTGTTCACCTTGGAGACCTATGGGTTATGGTCGCCGGGCCGGATGGCATCGGTCCCCCGGATTTTATGGGCGGGGGGCGCACCGGACACCCCGATTTCGGTGCTCTTCGGCCGCTGGCCCCTCCTCCGATGAGTGTTTCGGGGTGGGGGGGCCTTTTAACAAAAAAGTAACTCTTCCCGAGGCCCCGCCGACTTTTCTGGGATCCCTAACGTTGCCGTCAGCCCCCGGTCCCGGTTCGGGAAATTTTAACCCGATTCCCTTTCGTGCTCGCGCGGGGACGGCTATGAGGGGTTTTCCCCCCGTCTCTTAGGATCGACTAACCCATGTGCAAGTGCGTTAATGGAAACCTTTCCCCTTCGGCCTTCAAAGTTCTCATTTAAATATTTGCTCTCCCACCAGATCTGCACGACGCCGCTCCCCCCGGGCTCGCGCCCTGGGTTTTGCAGGGGACCCCGCGCCCCCCTACTTGGGGGCCCAGGCCCTTGCCCTGAGGGGGGGTGTGGGTCGCGCGCTTAAGCCCCATCCTTTTTGGGGCTGTTGTTCGGCAGGTGGTTGTTAACACCCCTTAGCGGTTTCGATTCCAGCCCAGCCCTGCTGTTTTAAATCGACCAACACCCTTTGTGGGTTCTGGTTAGCGCGCATTGGGCACCGTAACCCGGCTTCCGGTTCACCCCGCATCCCCAGTTCTGCTTACAAAAATGGCCCACTTGGGCTTCTTTTCCTTGGAGCGGTCATCGAAGCAGCCCCCCCGTCCTCCTTTTTAAAAGTTTGAAAATGGGTGAGGGATTGCCCCCCCGTCCCCCCTAATCTTTGGTTTCCCCGTAGAACTCGGTCGAGTCCAGTACCCTGGGGGGAATTCGGGGGGGAAACCAGCTATAGGGGTTTCGATTAGTCTTTCCCCTACCCCCAAGTCAGCGAAACGATTTGCCGTCGTTCGCTGGGGCCTCCCCCAGAGTTTCCTCTGGTTCGCCCCGCCGGCATAGTTCACCATTTTCGGGTCCCGACAGGCATGCTGCATCAAACCCTTTCGAAGTCAAGGTCGGTGGCGGTGAACCCGAGGGGTTCCGCCAATCAGTTCCTTGCGCCTTGGGGTTTTACTCGCCGTTGACTCGCACACATGTAGACCCCTTTGGGCCCGTTTTTTAAAGAGGGCCGAATGGGGAGCCCCAGGCCGACCCCCAAGGGCAGGTGCGTGAGCACGCCGTGGGGCGCCTTTTGCAGTCAAAATCGGGGCGGCGGCTCTCCACGAGCTTTTAAAAGGGCCCCGGGGCTTGGGCCGCAGCCCAATCCGCTCGGCCCGCACCCGACCCGATCGCGGACCGGATTCCCCATTCCGCTCCGACCGGGGCGCATCCGGCCCCATCGCTTCCCTCCCGCAATTTAAGCATTTTTTTGACTCTTTTAAAAGTCCTTTTCTCTTTCCCGGGGTACTTGTTCGCTATCGGTCTCTCACCGATTTACCCTTGGAGGGAATTTACCCCCCGATTGGGCTGCTTTCCCCAAAAAAACCCGACTGTAGACAGCCCCCTGGGGTGCAAAGGGGTCCGGCACGGGGGGCCCCTTCCCCCTTTCCCCGGCGCCCCTTTCCAGGGGATTTGGGGCCCGGTCCGCGCTGAGGAGCTTTCCGGACTAAAATTAAAAGGAAAGGCACCCGTTTTAAAAGCTGGGTCTTCCCGGTTCGCTCGCCGTTATAAGGGAACCCTAGTAAGTTTCTTTTCCTCCGCTTATTGAATGCTTAAATCAGCGGGTGTTCCCGCCGACCTGGGGTCGAAGTTGGAGGGGGCAAATAAAATAAAAGGCCCCCCCATGGCCCAATAAATTTCGTGGCCAAGGGGGAAACCCACGACTAAAAGCCCATAGTGTTTTTTTCAACCCACTCACCGTGGCGTCTCTTCCCGACGACTTTCATTTGGGCCCAAACCAGTAGGTACTTACACCACGGGGGAGGCCAGAAATCCGCCCTTCCCCAATTTTGGGGGCAGGGCGACTTTGTGTGACCCCCAGGCAGACGTCCCCCAAACCCAAGGGCTTGGGCCCAAACTTGCGTTCAAAAACCGATGGTTCAGGGGGATTCTGCAATTAAACCGATGCATTTTGCTACTTTCTTCATCGATGCGAGAGCGAGATACCCGTTGCGAGAGTATTTTCTATTTAAAAAGTTGGTGGGTCGCTCCTCCTGCACACCGTGACCGGGCATGAGGGTGTCACTCTTTTGTTTTTCCTTGGGGCTTTCCCGCGCCGGGGTTTGTTAGTTTGTGGGGAGGCAAAACATGGTGGTCAAACCCCCCCCGAGCAGGCAGGCCTTGGTGGGGACCCAGGGCCACCCAAAAATCGCCCTTCCCCGCTTTAAAACAAGTTCGTGGTCATTCTGCCGGGCAGGTTTTGACAATGATCCTTTTGCAGGGTTTACCCACGGAAACCTTGTTACGACTTTCCTCCTTTAAATATAAAATTCGTGAACTTCTCGGAGTCGCCGGGGGGGACCCCCCCGTCGCGCATCCGAAACATTTCCCCGGGCCATTCAAACGGTAGGGCGGGGGGCGGTGTGTCAAAGGGGGGGGGTTTGTCAACGCGAGCTGATGACTGCGCTTACTAGGGAAATTTCCCCGTTGAAGCCCCAAAAATTGCAAGATCTATCCCCTCCGATGAAAATTTTAAAAATACCAGACCCGTCGGCCCGGTATGACTCGTTTAATAATCTTTTTAGCGCGCGTGCGGCCCAGAAAATTAAAGGGGTCCAAGACTTTATTGTCAAATTCCCTTTCCTAAAAAGGCCTAGCCCCCTTAAGAAGCTGGCCCCGGAGGGTGCCCGCTAGCTGTTGCAGGTGAGGTTCTTTCGTTACGGAATTACCCCGCAAATGCTCCCCCCAACTAAAAACGGCCTGCCCACCCCCCATAGAATCAAAAAAGAGCTCTCAGTCTGTCAATCCCCTTTATGTTTTTATTGGTAAGTTTCCCGTGTTGAGTCAATTAAAACCCCAGGTCCATCTGGTGGTGCCTTCCGTCATTCCCTTTTAAATTTCAGCCTTGGATACTCCCCCCCGGGAACCAAAAACTTTGATTTCTCTAAGGTGCCCGGGGGAGGGCCAAAAAAAAAACATCCCCCGATCCCCGGTCGGATCGTTTAGGGTTTAGACTAGGACGGTATTGATCGTCTTCGAGCCCCCAAATTTGTTCTTGATTAATGAAAAATCCTTGGCAAAAAGCTTTGCAGTTGTTCGTTTTCTAAAACCAAGAATTTCACCTCTGACTATGAAATCGAATGCCCCCGACTGTCCTGTTAATCATTTTCTCGATCCGAAGGCCAAAAAATAGGACCGAAATCTGGTGTTTTTACCATGTAATGTATTCGAGCGTTGCTTGCTTTGAGCATCTAATTTCTTCAAAGTAATGGCCGGGGGCACGCCCGGCCAATTAAGACCAGGAGCGCATCGCCGGGGAGAAGGGGCAAGACGGCCGGTGCACACGTGAGGCGGGGCCCCCACCCCCCAAGGGCCCAAATCGGCTTTTTAAATGCAAATTAAATTTACGCTATTGGAGCTGGAATTACCGCGGTGTGGGACCAGACTTTCCCTCCCAAAGGGACTCGTTAAGGGGTTTTAGATTGTACTCTTCCAATTCCCGACTCAAGAGCCCCGGGATTGTTTTTATTTTCCTACCTCCCCCGGGCAGGATTGGGTAATTTGGCGCCCGCTGCCTTCCCTTTGGTGTGGTAGCCGTTTCTAGGCCCCCCTCCGGAAACGAACCCCAATTTTCCGTTTACCCCTCACCCATGGAGGCCTCTATCTCCATCGAAGTGATGGGCGAATTTGAATGATGGGCCGGCAGGGCCTTGCGATCCGTCGAGTTATATGAATCATCAAAACAACGGGCAGAGCCCGCTTTTACCTTTTATCTAAAAAATGCGCCCCTTCCAAAAAACGGGGTTTGTTGCACGTATTAGTCTAGAATTACTAGGGTTTTCCGAAGTAGAGTACCACAAAAAACTATAATGATTTAAAGAGCCCTTCGCAGTTTCACAGTTGAATTTTTTCTCTCACCTGCAGGCTTAAACTTTGAGACAAGCATTGACTACGGCAGGATCAACCAGGTGTTCCTCATTCGCGATCTCCTAGGCCCGGGGGAGCACCAAAAAATAAGGGGATGCGTCATAAAAAATGAATCGAAGGGGGGGCCAACCCCTTGGGATGTAAGCACCCCTGGGCCCCAATCCCTTCCCCCATCGAGAGCACAAGGACCACTAGGTCATGAAAAGCACCCAGGGTGGGACGGAATGTGGGCCACACGTTTTCCCAAGCCCAAGGGAGCAAAGGTAGAACGGGTCTTGCAACATGTAATTCCCCCCTTGGGTTGGCAACACAGGAACTCGTTTTCCCCCATCGGGTCAGGGAAGGAGGCATGAAGGGTGTGAACCACGGTTCGATGTCAAAGCACGGAGCCCTCCTCCCAAACAATCAAAACCACTATGTGCTAGACACGTAGAAGCCACACCGATGACCCCCCAAGAGCTTTGACGTTGCAAAGGCCCACCAAAAAAGTTACCAAAAGGACCTCCGCACCCCTTAAAAACGAAAAAGGGAAAAAAGAAGAACCGGCAAAGACGAAAGGGCGTACACCCAGGCCACCCGAGATACTCCCAAAACGCCGCAAAGGCAAACCCCGGAGACCCACAATAACCATCGGGGGGCCAAACTGCAACGGGGTTTCCTGCGGAAAAACTCAGTGGGGCCAGGGAAGGGGGGAAACACGAAAATTGCCCATAAACCCTTTAAAAGGCGACTGCCCGAATGCCGACCCCCGGGACAGCCCCCGGCGACCCGGCCGCCCGGCCGAGGCCACCCATTGCCCTGGGGTGCCCTTGGGGGAAAACCCAAACAGTGCTCAGGGACAGTGGCCAGGGTCAAGGCCCCGGTCGGCACCGAGGGGGTCGGGACCCCCCCCCTTAGAGTAGCAAATTTTCTCTTCCCAGGGTGACATCATATGCCCGGGGGCACACCCCCCCCTAAAATTTATTTTTTTAAAGGGGTTTTGACGAAATTTTGCGAGATGTTAAGCAAACCCTACCATTCATGATACAAAGTTTCATATTTTTGGAAATTTGTATTAAATATTTCTCGAATATTTTTCTTTTTCTGCTGCAACCCCGGGTGCGGGCCGGGGAGCACCGGAACAGCCCCGGATGCGGGGCCGAGAGCACCGGACACAGCCCGGATCAGGGCCGAGATCCCCGGTCCCAACCCCCGGGGGGTGCGGGCCCAGAGACCGGGCCGCCCCCGGTGCACGGCCGAGGCCCCCCCCTCCCCTGCAATTTTTTGCCGGGCCCCAGCACGAAGCCCGGGCCCCGAACCCGCCCCCCGGGTGAGGCCGAGCCAAACCCAAACCAAGGGCCCCGGACCAGCCCCGGATGCAGGGCGAGATCCCCGGCCAACCCCGGGTGAATGCCCGGGGGGCCCCAGGGATCCCCCGATGCAGGGCGAGGAACCGGGCCCCGCCCCTGATCCGGGCGAGGACCTGGGCCAGCCCCCGAGCCGGGGGAAGAGCCCCCGGCCCCGCCCCCGATGCCGGGCGAGTCACGAAGCCAAAGGGGGTCGGACACACGGTTTCCAGGCCGAGCCCCCAAGCCCGGGCCTCGGACCAGCCCCGGTGCAGGGCCGGGAAAAACCGGCGCTGCCCCCCGGTTTCCCGGGCGAGAGTCCGGATGCCGAGCCGAATCCCCCGAAGCCAAAGGGGCCCCGGGTGCCGGGCCCATACCCAGCAAGGACCCCGGATGTACGGCCCAAACCCCAGAGCCCAGAGACCGAAGGGGCCCCGGGTGCAGGGCCGAGTTCCCAGAAAAAGGGCCCCCGGGCCAACCCCGGGTGCGGGGGGCCCAGTCAAGAGCCGGAGAGGGTGCATGACACCCCTTTTCAACACTTGTCAAACCACTTGTCAAACACTGTAAACCCCAAAAAATGTACACTGCACCTGCTAACACAAGCTAAACACACGCCTATCACACGCCTATCCCCCACGCCCCGCCGGGGCCCCCGCCCGCGCCCCGGGGGGGCGCGCGCGCGGTGTGGTGTTGTTTATGAAGCAGTGGCCACGGCGGGGGGCCGGGACGGGTTGGTCATGGTCGGAACGGCGGGGGAAACCTATTCGTTCGGACACCGCTATAAAGACCCTGACGCTGAAAAAAAGGACGTCACGAAAAGCCCGGGGGCGACCACCGGGGGGGCCGGCGGTCCCCCAAAAACTTGCCCCTGGTGTGCCTCCGGCGGTGGCCCCGCTCACGTTAGGTGGCCACCGAGGGGGGCGGCACCACCCCCCTATAGAGCAAATGACCACTGACCATGAAAAAGGATGACCACGAAAAGCCCACCGCCGGCGATGCGGCGGGACCGAAAAAGGCCCGGCGGCCCCCCTCCTTGCCCCTGGTGTGCCTCACGGACGGTGGCCGCTCACTTTCCGGTCGGCCCGAGGGGGGCGGCCCCCCCCCTATAGGCAAATGAAAACTTTTCCTCTCTCCCAGGGAAAACATTCAATTAGCCGAGGAGTCACCCCCCCCCATAAATCTTATTTTAAGGGAGTTTGATTGAAATTTGCAGAATTTTAAAGATACCATACCTTTCATGGTACAAGTTTATAATTTTTAAAATTTTATTAAATTTTCCGAAATTTTTCTTTTGTGTGGCCCCGGGAAAATGCGGGGCCGAGAGCCCAGTGCCAGCCCCGGATGCGGGGCCGAGGCCCCGGGCCACCCCCGGATGCAGGGCCGAGAGCCCCGGCCGCCCGGAGCGGGGCCCGAGACCCCCGGCCAGCCCCGATGGGGCCGGGCCCCCCGGGGGGATCCCGGGAAACCCCCTGGGGGCCCGAGAGCCTGACCCAGCCCCGGATGGGGGCCCCGGACCCCGGGCCACCCGGATGAAAGGCCAGAGCCCCGGCCCCACCCCCGGATGCGGGCGAGCCCAAGCAAGAGCCCCGGACCAGCCCCCGATGCGGGCCGAGCCACAGAGCGGAGCCCCGAACCCCCGGATTTTAAAGCATGCCATAACCATTCGTGATGCAAAGCTTTATATTTTTGGATTAGTATAAAAATATTTCCAAATATTTTGTTTTTGATGCGCCCAGGCATTTCGATCCCCTGTCCCGGGCCGATTCTGGGGCCATGGGGGGATGGACGCCACGGATGAGCCTCTAAGGTATTGTGGCAACATTCCCTTGCACTCCTGGATTCAATTTTTTTGCCCAAAAAACTCATATACCGCGGGAGTGCAAAACAGAGTGGGGGGGATTCTTCCACAGATTTGGGATCCAACCCCCCCTTCCCGGAAAACGTTCAGGGTTTGTATAACCACATGCCGAAATGAGTGACCCTATGGTCCAAACCACCTATCCCAAATTTTCTCAAAAGATATGCAATACTGTTTTCGGCGGGGGGGGGTGTGGTCAAAGATTCTACACTCCAAGGTTGTTCGTAAGGGACCCTCAAGGCCGTGACACTTAATAGTTTTTAAATCTATAGTTAACCCTCTTAGTCTGGCCCTTGTGTAAATTTTTGAGGAGTTGTAAGAAGGGTTGCAAAGGGGGGGGGGGGGAAAAGGGGGAAACGGGGGGCGCAGGGGGTGATCCCGGGGGCGTGGGGCAC
>JAVBHU010000946.1:0-13294 GCA_034768395.1 Linum lewisii | reverse complement strand
ATGGTTGGGTCAAAGAAAATAACGAAAGTGACAAAGACTATCACTACGACCTTACAAATTCAATCAAGCTTCTAAAAAAAGTAAGTAACAATAATATCATCATCCATTATAAATCGAGGTCGACAGGTTAGATATAATCGAAGGTAGTAATTAATTAAAGTAAATACGCAATTAACAAGGTAGTTAAAACTTAAAAATTAAAGACACTTTAGAAATCTTGGTCGGACAAGTTGATCATGAAGCTGTCACTTTTTAACTTTCCAACACACAACTTAATCACACAATCAGCAACAAAAGAAATGAATGATTGATTTCTTCGTAATTTTTAGGTCTTTGTACTTATTGAACATATCATGGTACGTATAGTGGGAAATGACGACAGTACATCTCTCTTGGATTGCTAGTAGAAGCAAGGTATATTTCAACATCATGATAGATACAAAGCTAATAGCTGGGGCATCCACAATAACGTAATTTAAAGTTAATTTTCACCATGAGTTGACTGAATTGGGGGAATACAGGTGAAGTTAGGCTAATCGAACTCTCTTCAGAAAACAATCAAACCATATATAGTTCAAGCAGTACTAGTACGTATGAATATCCAAAAAGCTTATATTTGGTGAAGAAATTGGCGCTGAGGAGGCTAGGATCCGTTACCAACTTTCTGCACAAGCTCTATTGCTACCTATAGTTGGGTGCCGGTTGTCGGACTCCGACATCGTGTATAGTTATTGGTTTACAATGGAGGGTGCAAAATGTACGTGTATACATGATAAGTACAAAAAACATGTACATGTGTAAAATTTTAAGTTGCATATATTCCATTTCAAAAGGTCATAATTTGTTTAATTTTTTTTTTTTAAAAAGTAGTAAAATTTATTTTCATCTTCTTTTAAACTAGATACTTAAATCATGAGCTTTTGACTAGTGATCATGATCATCCAAGAGTAGGAAACTTGCAACAGCAAAAGGAGAAGAACTTTTGAGGTAGGCTTTCATCGATTACAGCTCAAGCTCTTGAATATTGTTATATTGTGTGTGCATGTCACATTGGCAATGCACCTAGTTTGACTATAAGTATTCGTGATGATGAATCTTAAAAAATTCATGTTATTTATGTATATTCATATGGAATTATATACTTCAAATTTATTTCCTTTCCCAAATTTAAATTCAATTCATGACCTATAAAATAGTTATAACAATATAATACGAGACCTCATATATTTGAATATGGTTATGTTTCTAAACTTCAAATTATGAATTTTCAAGCACAACCCAATCTGCCAACCAATATTATACCAGTAAATTTTTTTCTATTAATTCATCTATTCGTGTGAGAGGATGTTATTTTATATGCATTCAAACAAGGTAATTTAAAGCCGGATCGGATTGGCCGGTCGAACCGGGCCGACCGCGAGCCGGAGCTCCCACAGAAAACGGCCCAGCGGCATGCTGACTCTGCTTCAGACCGGGCGCCTGACCGTTCAACCAAAAACTGGGGCCGGTCCGATCCCAATTAAAATATCCGTCGCTGCGTTTAGTGTTATTAAAAAAAAAGAAGAAATTAGCACAGTGGTCCCACCCACCACGTCTCCCACCCAATCGCGCCGTCCGATCTTCCACGATTAGGTTTAGGGTCTGCTTCAACGGCGCCGGCGCCGGCGCCGTCTTCTTTAGCAAAACCCCGCCGTCGCCATCTTCAACACCAACCGTGTCGTCGCCGTCTTCTTCATCAGCCGCGCCATCGCCGTCTTCATCATCAGCCGCGCCGTCGCCGTCTTCTTCATCAACCAAGTCGCGCCGTCTTCTTCATCAACCGCGGCGTCGCCGTCTTCTTCATCAGTCGCGGCGTCTCCATCTTCTTCCGTTGATTCGACCTTTCATCCTTCGTCCGACGCCTCTGCAATCAGCCAACGGGTCTCCTTCAATCGATTCCACCTTTCGGCCGTCGCCTCTCCTTCAATCGGCCGACGCCTCTTACTTTCACCCTCTGGTCGACGCTGGCCTCCTTTGATCGACAACGACGCCATCGCGGAGCCAGAGGTCGTTCAATACTTCAATTGCAACCTCGTCTCTCTCTGCAGCCTGTCGCGACTCGCTCGCTACTTCGTCCTCTTCGATTCATCGTCCCTGCAGGTCTGTCATCCCTTAGTATGCATGACTAGTGAATTTACTTGGCTAATTGAAATTTGATCTCATCTTTTTGGCTGTCTCAGGTTTCAATAGTTCACTTCAGACTTCAAACAATGGAAACTGGTTCATCAGAGGCTGAAGCGCAAACACAAATTCCCTCTCGAGCTAAAACTGATCCGACATGGGGTTATGCTCAGCAGAATGGAACAAAGATTACTTGCTTGTTATGCAACCACACATTTGCAGGTGGAGGAATTAGTCGATTCAAGAATCACTTGGCTGGAGTTTCAGGGAATGTTCGAGCATGCCCGAAAGCACCTCCTGATGTTCGTGCTGCAATGCTAAAAAAAATTGGGTGAAACTTCTAAGAAGAATCGGACACTTGCAGCACAGAAGAGATCTTTTAGTGAGATGACTAGAGAGGATATTAGCTCAGAACCAAATTATTCAGAAGATACTCCAGGAAGCATTGAGGATACTACTCCTATTCGTTCTCCTAATCCTTGTCCTAGATCGGGAGGTTGATTGTTGCAACCAAATATAAAGAGTGCTTTGAGAGGGAAGGATGCTGCTTTGAGAACCGATCGTGCAATTGCCAGATTCTGGTATGAGCATTGTCTCCCTTTTAATGTGGTTGCTTCTCCTAGTTTCCTATCCTCATAAATATGATTGCTAGCATGGGTGCTGGATATACGGGTCCTTCTTATCATGCTATAAGAACCACACTCTTAGATGATATCTATGCAGAGTGTAAGCTGACAATTGATAGCATGAGAATTCACTGGAAGAACATTGGTTGCACAATTATGGTAGATGGTTGGACTGATAATAGACAAAGAAGTTTGATCAATTTCCTTATATATAGTCCCAAGGGTATATCATTTGTGAAGTCTGTTGATGCATCAGGATTTTCCAAGACTGGAAAGAAGTTGTTCGAGTTGTTTGATAGTGTTATTCAGTGGGTTGGTGTTCAAAATGTAGTGCAGGTGGTCACTGACAATGTTGCCAATTATGTCGCAGCAGGGAAGATGATACACTCCTGGTACAAGAACATATATTGGACTCCGTGTGTTGCTCACACAGTGAACCTTGTGTTCAAGGACATATATGCATTACCACATATTGCTAAACTTACAAAAAGTGCTCCGACGATTACAACATTTTTGTACAACCATGGAGCACTTCTACATTGGTTGCGAGAAAGACCTACCTGGAAAGAAATTGTGAGGCCTGGTGCTACAAGATTTTCAACTACATTCCTCACTCTTCAAAGTATTGTTCACCAACAAGTTGATTTGGAGCGTTTGATGGTTGATGAGTCTTTCAGAGAGTCTGCTCTCGGCAAGTCCAAAGCAGGAGAAGATGTGAGGGCAATTATATTTGATCGTGCATTTTGGGAAGAATGCAAGTCAGTTGTTGAGTTGATAGAACCACTGGTCAGATTACTTCGCATTGTGGACAGCGATGAGAAACCAGCTTTGGGATATGTTTATGAAGGATAGAGAAGAGTTGAAGATAAAATATTGTCGCTTTGTACACTCAATCCGGAACTGGCCAGGCCTTACATGGAAATCATTGACTTGAGATGGGATAAACATTTGAACCTTGAGTTGATTATTGCCGCATACTATCTCAATCCAGCTATGATCTATTCTTCAAACTACAAAGGATTGAGTAGGCATGTACAATTTACTGCCCTTGATTACCTTGAAAATAAGGCACTTTGTCCCGATGTGGAGGAAATGGTTAAAGAGAGGGAAATCTTTCAATAGGTTAGAGCATAAGAGGCTAAGTGATTTGGTGTTTGTCCACTACAACATGCGCTTACAACACAGATATATAACTGTCACTTACATTTACTTATTTCCTTGAACTTTAATCATGAACTATCATGTAAAACTCTACTTTTCATTTGTTGTTCTAAATAGGGAGTATTATGGAAGGAAGCAAACTGGTGGTCTAGTTGATTATGAATCAATTGATGGGGCAGATATGTGGATGTATGAAACAACTCCTGATCTTGATATTGATTCGATTGAGGAAGCTTTCCGGGGGGGAGATGATTATTCCCAGCGTCGACTTTGAACTTGGAGTAGGTGGAGCTGCTCATGAGGACATTAACACTATAGGGCTACCTTAATTATTTCCGTTTTGCAAACTTCTTTCATGTTCTTGGCACTTAACTACCTATGTTGACTCGTTATGTTTGTTAGCTCGATCTTAGACCTTTGATGTTTGTATTTTGAATGTTTCATATATTTTTGAATGTACTCTTTATGTTGGTGATTTTACTGTTTTGAATTCTATGAATGACTATGTTGAATTTTATTTTTTTAGGATTAATAGTACAAGATAAACTCTCTGTACTTCCGGTTTGATCCGGCTTAATTGAAAAATTGTCCGGTCCCGGCTTAACTATATTTATTTATTTATTAAATAATTAAAACGGTTCGACCCGGTATGCAAACGGTCAAACCCTGGTTAAACCATTAAACCCTGAACCCCTGACCTTGCCGGCTCGACCTCCCAGTCCGGTTCTGAAAACCTTGCATTCAAGATATCTATAACTATTGGGTAAGTATCTCTAACATATCAAATACATGTATGAAATCATTGATCGATAATTTTTCACAATCATTAAATATAAAAAATAACCGAAAAATTTATATAATTGTCGTCTCAAGATAAAATGCTAAGTTAAAAATATCCATTTTGGTTTATTGCATAGCAAAGCAAAGTAAGGAAGCAACGTACAATCTGACTTATTTAGAAAATTAAACTACAAAAACTAGAAACTTCGAATCGGAAATAAGTAGCTTTCAAATCCGTTGCAATAATGAGGATAATTAATATTATATATATTATATATATATATATACATAAGCCAGTCCTACAAATTATCAACTTGTCATATGAAAACACAAAATAATTAAAATTTAATTAAGAAGAAGCTACCCAGTTATTTTATTTATTTATTTTTATATAAAAGCTAACCCGATAGAGCAGTTTGTCTCCTCCAGACATATCATGTCTGCTAAACATAACAAATACATAATAATCTATATTTGGATATATTGAAAAAAAATCATCCAATTTAGTTTTCAAAGTTTTTAAATATAATGGCTGGATCAGTAAAGGTAATTTGCTCTAGAGGTTCAGATCAGTTGAGTCAAGACGATAATTACTTCTTTTGATACGTCTTGGAGTTGTTTTGGGCGTTCCTGCCAAGTTGTATAAATAGAGAGCGTCTAGGTAAAGAGGGTAAGGTGCATTCAAGAGAATGAGAGACAAAGAAGTATAGTGGACTGTGCAAGCGTAGGCGAACAAGTGAAACCTCGGACTTATAGCGTATAACGTATAACACTACAAACAAAACACTTTTAGTGACCACTAATTTGGAAAACGGTCAATAACTTAATGGTGGCTAAAGGTATTTTTAGTGTCTGTTTTTGTGTTTTAGTGACCGTTTTGCAACCGTTTACAAAAAAGGTCACTAAAATGAAAAAACGGTCATTAAATATCTTTAGCGATCATCAGGTTAGTGACTGTTTTTACAAAATTTTAGTCCCTAAAATTGCCATGAACCCAAGTGACATGATTACTTTCCGCTTATAGTGTCTCAAAATCCGTGTCGGGTGATTACATATCATCAACCACCTGGTGACACGACTCAGAATTAATCTCAATCGTACAACAACGAAAAGAATAGATCACTCTAAAAAATGCTTAGCTTAGTATGTACCTAGTTTTCTTAATTTAGAACTATTTCCCATCCATCAATTATCAGAGTCAGGAGTTGGTAATATTATACGTTTTAGGTATGTGTCCAATCTTTGGTTTTGGTTAACTGTTGTACAAGTCAGCAATGCTTCAAGTTGAGGGGTATTTGTATTAATTAATTAGTGATAAATCAATTTGTTAATCTCAATTGGCTGCAAAACCAATTAAGCAGATTTTGGCAGCGACGATAAATTACGATATGAAATGAACGGCTTGGTTTTGGAATGTACGTAAGTGGTTTGTTGAACAACCTCCAACCATAATTAACTATGACTAATTAAATTGTTGAGACTTATTCTCAGCCTCAAAATATATGTACAGTTTAGTTTCGACAATGAAGGTGTTATTGTCGTTTAAAGCCACAGGGTTTAGATTAGATCTTGAGTCGTTTTTCATGATTTTGATTTGCTAAACGTGATGTAATTCGACCTCGATGGATAAAATTTTGTATGCACGTACCCTTCGTCATGATCAAGATCGTCCAATGAATTTATTCAATTCATTATAATTTGTTATTATAAATTTAGACTTTGTGTGCCATAGGCCATGCATCACTTGTTGAGATGAGTAGTTGAGTTCATTAATTGATTATGATCAACTTGTTGGAAAAATTTTATTTATGGAAAAACACCTATCACATTTTTTGGTATAAAATTGTTACCGTGCTTCAAGAACAAAACTCCAAGTGAAAATGTTTTGTTCAATACTTCACAACTGAAAATCGATCTCAGTACCTATTATGTTGTCAGGATCAGATATGATTGTCAAATCGTTGGAAGAGTAGAAGAGTCCATTTTTCATCAAGATTAAAATAAGTAGTCTATTGACGCAAAGTAATCCGTTATGGGCTTTCTTTGTACTTCTTTGGAGGATATGTATAAGTTTCTTTGTTGTCGTAGTAATTTTTGGGCAGATCTTGCCGCCCCCTTTACATAAGGGATATGGGGAAGGTGGTTGTGCCTATCATTTCAAAAGGCATGTAGAATGAGAACGTGGTCACCTATTTTATTCATCCGACTTTTGGATAACAAGAAGACGAGTAATTGATCTGCTTTGATCTAGCAAAAAGCCTAGTTTAAGAAAAAGGTTTGAGGATCAGAAGTTTAAAATCATAAAAATCGGCATAAAATTTTAAAAATCGTGTTATTCAATTCATCGTCGTATGTCAGCATAACCTGTAGAAACCACTAATTAAGGTCCGATCAATTATAAAAAAAATTAGCGGGTTCAACCGGTTTCAGAGACCAATCCAACCATGATTTAAATTATCTCCAACCAGACTAATCTAAAGAACGGTGACCAAATTCTACAATTAGAATGACTGATTGGATCCAATTCTTAACACTATAGTTAAAAAGATATTATTTAAACACACTAAGGGGTTGTTTGGTAAGGTGCTATTGATATTAATAGCACCCAATACCATGCTAATCACCAATAACCTTGTTTTTCTTGTCCTAAATAGCTAGCTAATGAGTGATAAGTGAGGGTGTGTTTAATATCCACCTCAAGAGGAGGAATTCTCAAATGCTAGATGGGTATTGGGTTTTGTGACAAAATTGCCCCTGCTTACTTTCTCTTATTACATGCCATTAATGAGTGGCTTTCTCTTTCCCCCAACTACCTTCCATCATTCCCTGCTCTTCTGCTGGTTGCACTTGCAGTTCTCCCGAGTACGACTCCAACAGCCACCTCTGTCCGCCTCGGAATCGCCGACCAGAGACGAAGCTTCGACGACGCCAGGTTCTCATTTTCTCTCTTCTTCTTCCTCCGCTGCTCGGTTGATTTCGATGACCAGGGCTTCTGTTCGAAAAATGGTTTTGAACCCTTAACGGCCATTCACCAATCGCTTTTCCATGACCAGGAAATTCTTGCTTCAGCTTTCTCTTCTCCATCGCTTTTGTTACGACTCGCTCGCTTTTGCTCTCTTCTCTTTCCGATCCCAGATTCCGTCCAAAGCTCCTCTGCATTATCAGGTAGGTTATAGGACGAACCCTAATCCTCTTTTTTGTGAATTTCTTTACCGAGTATCTTGTTTTGGTTTGGAAAGTTTGCTTTTTGATTTGGATTTCGGCGGTCTTGGTTTGTTTTTTTGAGCTGGGATGTTTCGATTTCAGTGTTATTGGATTAGAGATGTTGTGTTCCTGCGATTTGGTTAATTTTGTATTTATAGGGTTATTGAGATCTGTTTAATTTTCGTGGTGGATATTGATTTTGTGTATGTTAAAGGGTAATTTTTTCTATATAGAATAAGCTCCTTTCTGAGAATTGTGGTGAGAAGGTTAGCTGATTAGCTGCTTTGGTTCAGCTTGATATGATGAATATAATCGGTAGCTGTATCTGAATATTGTGGTGATGAGCTTTCTAAGGCTGGGAGAAGATTTCGATCTATCACTAATGAGCTGAATTTTGAATAGATGATGTGTTAGAAGATTGTGATTTGGTTGATGTTCTTGACACGAGTGTTCATAGGGTACTGACTGACTTTGTTTATATACATCATTTTTATTGTTCGGCTTCCTTTACTAATTAGGAACTGTAAGGCAAAACAATGACAGGAGAGATTGAGACATGATATTTATTGTGTGTTACATGTTCCAATAACTTGTTCATTAGTTGCGTCGTCATGTTTTAGGGTTTACGTGAAAATTCTCAATTGCTTGTGCATTACGGACTTAGACCATTAGTTCTTCTTTCACCCGTTCAGTTAGTGACTGTTTAATTAGTCGGACTATAGGGATGGCTAGGCGACCAACATTACGAGAACGACAACAGGTCATTGCAAGCGTTATCGCTATGTGGTTTGAAATGATGCAACAATACATGATTTTACTTTCCAAGCTAGCCGTTGCACAGACACTGCTTGCTTCGAACCATAGGGCCGATCCAACTTTCCTCGTACTGCCACTACCCCGTATAGTATATAGGGTTGGCTTTATGCATTACGCCACGAAGACCACAGATCAGATGTGTGTAAATATGTTGAGGATGAGACGTATTGTTTTGAGAAACTATGCACGCTGCTGACAGAAGAGGGTGGGTTGCGTCGTAGTAAGAACATGGACGTCGAGGAAATGGTCGCAATTTTCCTCGTCACAGTCGGACATAACATTAAGAACCGAAAGGCTCAGTTCTTATTCCAACGATCGGCAGAAACTATAAGTAGAGTTATCAAGTTGGTGCTCCTTTCCATTCTCAAACTCGAGTCGCATCTGTTAGTGAAGCCCACCCCGGTTCCACAAGAATCTACCGCAGCAAAATGGAAATACTTTCCGGTATGTTTGAACTTTCAACTTATCATTTTTACACTTTTTCAGGTCAAAACACATGGTCGTTAACCAATTGAATGTTTGCAGGGGTGTCTAGGGCGTTGGATGGCATGCATGTCAGTGTTAGATGCAATACTGCATCCGCTCCTAAGTACCGGAATCGTAAAGGCCAAACAACAATCAACGTGCTTGGCGTATGTAACCAAAATCTCCAGTTCATCTATTGTCTGTCTGGATGGCCTGGTTCAGCACATGATAGCCGTGTTCTAAAGGACGCGTTAGCTAGGGAGGACTGCTTCAGTGTACCATCAGGTCAGTTTTCCTTCCACTATTAATTGTCGGGATGGCCTTGTCACACTTTTTCATGGTTCAGTAAAGCACTTAAATGATCTTGTGCAGGATCGTACTACCTTTGCGATGCCGGGTACACAAATGCTAGAGGTTTTTTGGCCCCATATCGAAGTCAACGATACCACCTAACGGATTGGGGACGAAATCGACCACGAACTAAGGAAGAATACTACAACATGCGACATTCGCGTGCCAGAAATGTGATCGAGTGCTCATTCGGTATTATGAAGATGCGTTGGGCGCTGCTTCGAGATAGTTCGTGGTTCTCTCCAGATATGGTGTCCATGATTGTAAACGCTTGCTTCCTCCTCCATAACTTCATTCGTGGTGTCGGGGGTCCGGACATATTTGAGCAGGCCTACGCTCCCCCCCTACACTCCTCCCGAGAACCTCAATACCCGGACGATCCAACCCCGATCACCATGGTGGAGTCGTCTGATGAGTGGACAGCGTACCGTAATGAGTTGGCTGAGTACATGTGGACGACTAGGGGACGAAACCATGGATGACGTGGGACCTATTCTAGCTTCTTCGTAGTTGAGCCTATTAGAACATTTCATTGTCGGCTTTTATGCATTTCAGGAAAAAACAATTTCCCATGACTGTTTAAGCTTCCATTTGTTAGTTAGTGTGTGTCTGCTGTGTCTGAACTGGTTATGTCGTCGATGGTTCGACTGTTATGTGAAGCTACCTTGAACTTATGCATTGTTTACCCCATATTGCCTTCTGACATTATTATGATTTGGCGTGTGTACCACCATGTAATTTTTTTTGCGCAGTTACTTGGCAATGTCACGGTCATACAAAGCATGGTCTCAGCTCGAGGAACAACGCCTCTTCGACATTTTGCTTGCTCTGCACGAAGCTGGCAAAATCCAGGGTGGCGCACTACGTGACTGTGGCTACAGTGACATCGAGAAGCAGTTGAAGGTGTTGGTCCCGGACACCAAGCACAATGCGGACAGTATCAAGGGGAAGTTTAGAGTTTTCAAGGGTAAGTTCCACGCCCAGCTTGACCTGATGAATGCCTCAGGTATGGGATGGAATGCGGACAAGGGCTGCTGTGAATGCGATCCTGAGGTATTCGCTGGATGGGTTAAGGTAAGGGCCATTTCAGTAGAAGTTTAATATATAGTAACTACAGTCACTAATGTCTGCATTGTTCTGGAAATGTGAGTGCAGAGTCACAAACTTGCTGCTGGTTTGAACAACACGAAGCTGCACAGGTGGGACGAGCTCTGCAAAATATTTGAGGTCCACCGTGCTGACGGTACTTCGAGCATGACGGCGAAGGATGCGGCGTCTAGACTGGAGGGTCAGCTCCGAAGTCCCCCACCTGCTAGCGACACATATGCTGCTGAGACGACCCCCATGATGGAGGACTTCATCAATAACGGTTATGATATGAACGCTGAAGGGCTACAAGACATCGAGGAAGATACCGCCACAAACCAATCGACGGATAAGGGGAAGGGAACGTCATCCGCTGGCAGCAAGCGATCGCGCGCTCAGGTGACGGAGGAATACCTAGCGTCCATCAATGAGAACATGATGTCATTTCAGGAGCACATTGCGAGGACGACCACGAACATTGAGCGTCTCACCAACAACTGGTGCATGCCAGAGGACGTGGCCAGTAGGCGTGCATATATGATGGATGAGATCAAGCGACTTCCAGGTATAAGTTATCGACAAAGCTTACTAGCTATGCGGATACTCATGAAGGATCCGGCTGATTGGGAGACATTCTGCATGCTTCCAACAGATGAGACGAAGGCGGATTTCATCCTCACCATATGGAGTAGGTACCCAACATGGGAGTTGGGATTGGAACCGATGGTGGCTATTCTTTTGGGTGGTGGAGATGTAGTATGTAAGATTATTAGTGGCGGATTTCATCCTCACCATATTGGAGTAGGTACCCAACATGGAGTTGGGATTGGAACCGATGTTGGCTATTCTTTTGGGTGTGGAGATGTAGTATGTAAGATTATTAAATACTAATTTATATTCGGTTCTAGCTTGAAGTTAGCTATTGTAAACCATCATGAATCGCCACAATTAGTTTATTAGTATGGTGTGGCTAATGAGTTTACTGCTACTGTAACCATTGAAAACACAAAATTTGATGATCTTATTGTCGTAAGGGTTGCTGCAATTTGTAAAGTAGACCTGGAAGTAGAAGATGTGGTAATTGGGTTTTCTTACTCATGTCACAGTGGTTGAAACGTTAGTTTGGCAAACATAAGCTTTAACATAAATGTCCTGGTTAACGAAACTGCTGCATTGAGAATGAAGACGAGAAAGGTTCGTCAAAGTAGAAGTACAAAGCGTTCAGCATGTGCCAAGTACCATAAACGCGAAACTAAAGCGACATAAAGTGAATGCAGAACTTAACCCTGAAACCCAGTACTACAACTACGAACTGTAACCGTCGCCTGAATCACCGTCCAACTCGAAGCGCCGAATCTTATAGCGAGCCTCTCGATTTCTTGCTCGAGGACAACGTTCCACATAATCATTTCGGCATATGTCTTGACGTACTCATCGCCGTCTTCGGATGGAATTAGGTTAGAGCTTCGCCACTCGGCCTCACGCGGGCATTGGCACCACGCCCATAGTCTCCGTACCTGCGAGTGGAATGGTAGGTAAGCATCGACAACACAACCTGTAAACAAACCCAATCACCTAAACCCCTAACTGGATGCCAGGACTGATTCGTTCTGCTTAATTCATCTGCGAATGAGTATTACGAACAAAGGGGACTCTAAATTTAAAGCAAGATCTAAACCTAAAGCCAACCCAAAATGAACAACCCCTGCCAATACTTTGATTGAGTAATTCATCTTCAAATAAAGTATTACCAACAACCTAAACCATAAATTAACAACAAGATAGACAACCTGTACAGATTAACAACAATGAGTCAAGACCCAAATCACAGTACCTAATAGTAGCAGTACAGTAGAGGAACGTTGTTCCTCGTCAGTGGGGTGGAATCGGAAACCAGGTCCGAGAAAAGCGTCGGAGTCGCCACGGGCCATCTACCAATTGCAAAATGATTAGAGCTAGGTCGAGATAACTGAATCGATTGCAAAAGGGGGAAAGCGAGAAGAAATTAGGGTTTTGATTCGATGAAATCGAGCGGATGTTGAATCAAACGTGGAGGTTGGTGGATGCGTGAATACTGAGGAAAGAATCAATCAGCCATCTTTAAGATGAAAAAGAAATACTAGAAGGTTCGGCGATCGAGGACGAAGGAAGACTGGTATTGTGATGGAGGAAGAAGCTAGCGTGACAGAAGGGGTTGTTCCGATTCCACCCCACTGGGCGATTGGAAACGAAGTGCAAGAAGGCATAGAAGAGAAGGCCCGATTTATGGGTTCGTGTGTTAAGAAAGCTTACCTGGGAAAAGGAGCAGCCACGGAAGAGTACGAAGAGGTCGGCGTCCAGCTTACTTGATAGCGGCGGCGGTCGCTGTCGACGAAGAGCTTGGAGAAGCTATTACCATTTGTGCAGAGTGCTAATAAGAGAATGAGGATGAGTTTTTTCGGAGAGAGGGAGAGTTATTATATAGTAGATGGGACAAATTTGAGGCAAGATGGTCATTGCAGAACACATATCTCCAGCAAATTACACTCCAAACAAACAATGTTATTGTTATATTTTCACCCTAAATGTCATTACACCCCTAATAACTAGCTATCTTCGAATATCATGGTATTCGAGATAGCACTTACCAAACGACCCCTAAAACT
>JAVBHU010000945.1:0-13295 GCA_034768395.1 Linum lewisii | reverse complement strand
AACCTTAAATACCATTTTGAAAAAGGATGTATAGAAAACACTCAATGATTAGATGAATTGAATCACACAGACAAAAACCAAACAAGATGCTTGATTGAAATAGATTCAAAGTTGATATTTTAGCTTTTGGGGAATAGTTATTGAGTTGCGGGCTCTGTTGGTAAACGACTGCAATTCAGTGGAGAATAAGTAAAGTCAAAGGTGTGAAGAGTGAACGATGAGAGACACGAGACATCGATTTTACTGGTTCAGTAACTGAGTGTATCTACATCCACGTCTCGATCGCGCTCGAGAGAATCACTATTATTAACAGAAAGGCAAACAACAACCCTAAAATTCACAACCCCAATAGGGGAAACAAGCACCGATATTACAATCAAGAAAACCTCATAACCACTAGTGAGTGACAATTCAACCCGCCAAAAGTATCACGCCTGAAAACCATAATCAACGCCTCATCTTCTTCTTCTTTAAATAGCTGTTTCCATGTATGAATTTTCTCCATTGTGGAGCTTGCTCTGTTTTGCTAACTATTAAATCCCTGTTTTTCCGTCTCTTAAAAACCTGCACAAAACCAACTTTCCTTTCTCAATTTCGTTAGATACATATTGATAATCTGATTAATTAGAATGAAAACGGTTAATCCTAACAATCTCCCCCTAAGTTGGACATCTCCAAACAAAACTCTAGGAAAAACGCCTATTCAGTTCTTATTAAAAAGGTCCACATTCAAACTAAAAAAACAACAAAAACACAAACAAACAACCAATAATCCAACAGCCAAAAGGAACTAGAACTCAACATCTGGATCACTTTCATAATCAGAGCATCATCCTTTTGGTTTCTTGAAGTAGAGTTCCATGATCTTCTGGAATTAGAAATCAATATCTGGATCACATTCAAAAATCAGATGCATCATGCTTTTCCAGTTTCTTGAAGTAGAGTTTCATGATCTTCTCCTTGATACTGCAGCTACTTGACTATGTCCCATATCAATAATGAAGATCCTAAATTTTCCCTAGTCCACCACGCTCCTTGAGAGTCTTGACAAAAGAACAATGTTGTTGTGAAAAGGACTGTGCAATGGCTTCACGGGTGACGTTCCCAATTGTTTGTTGGCAAGAATTGAAACTAACAATAGATTTTAGGGTTTTGTGATAATGAGTCCTCTGGATAGCAAAAAGCAGTGCCTTTGTCTCCCCCTTTGGAGATGTTTGACTTTGGACGCTGAGGAGTTAGTGGGATCCAACTTTTCAAAGAATGGATTGAGGAGGAAAGAATAAATTTTGAATCTGCAACCTTGAACTCAAGATCAACTTCAAGAGAGATCAGAATTTCCCGTAATGATGGAAGCAAAGGAAGAGTCCAGTGTAGGATGAACAGATGCATCCAAAAGAACTTGCATCCTAAGATGGGAGATTGATTGGATGTTGAGTAACGAAAGCATGATACAGGACCCAAATATCAATAGGAAAGAAAACATTCAGGGCATGATAGCGTGGAACAAAAAATCTGGTGAGAAGAAATGAAACACACAAATAGAAAAGGAATGGATGAAACAGGCACTGAAAATTTCGGAAGTCGAATGTGATGAGCTCCTAAGGCTCCGCTGATGTCAAAACTTGACAAGACAATTGAGTTCATCCTAATCTGATGACCCCAAAATGACTGGTCTTCAAAAAAAGATAACATATCAATTTCTAGGGATCAAACCAGAAAAGGGGGAAACGCTCAGAGCTACTACGAAAAAATGGTAAAGGCCATGACATCGGTAGTGGACTAGCGATGTAACCTTCCCATGGAGATCCAACACATCAAATCTACCACAAGAAAGAGGAGCCCGAGATAAGGTCCATACCTAGGGAAAACCTAAGAGTCATTTAGAGCTGGAAACTTGAATACAAAAGTGTGTCAAGGTGGGGGAGAGTTTGGCCCCTTAATGGAAGAACCCGGAGCATCAGGAAGATTATGACCGTAGGTGCTCATGCACCTAAAGCTAATGAAGGAAGACTGACGATATGATATGGCGAACGAAGACGCCATAAAGGATGATCAAGTCAGCATCAGTCGAGGTTCAGCCGCTTAACAAAGCCCCGACATAGACTGTTCGGCCTTATGGTCCAAAAGAAGTATGACATCCGCTGGCCAGAACACATGAAAGGAGGACAAAAGAAGAGAGGTACCTCCAAGTATTGCGAGTTCCACAAACAACCCAAACACTGGCCGGATGACTACTGAGAACTGATGATAGAAATCGAAAGATTGTTGGAGATAGGGATGTTGAGAGTGTAAATTGTCCAGAATAGAGACAACGACGATCCTTGAACTACAGGAAGAACCCGGAACAACACTGACAAAAAGGATGACCGGCTAGAGACACCGAAAAAGAACCAGCGAAAAAAAGGGGTAACATCTTCGACAAAATTGGTACTCCAAAGACAGTGGTGACAGAAGCGGAAAGAAGAAATTCAAAGGAACTAAGCCACTACCCCACGAAGGAGAAGCCAATGAAGCTCCTTGGTGGTAGGCGAATGTTCGCAGTCAATAAGGTAAGGAATCCTCCTAGACAGCTTTCGACGGCTCAAACTTCAAAATGGGGGAAGGCCCAAGCACATAAGTAATGTGATTCATTTAGATATCCATTAACTCCGGGTTGAAACAGTTCTCGTCGACGAGGGAAATTTGGTGGACATCATGACAAAAGATATGTTGAGAAGTTGGGCCTTGACCAACATGCTCAGACGGCTCATGAACTCTTCTTGGGGAGACTCACCTTCTTTCTTCTTCCATGACAACACTTCCGGTTCAAGGATGTCGGAGATGAGCTTCATTTGAGTTGAACGATCCAACCGAGCCGCATTATCTTCAGCAATTTGCAACATCTCCTCAATTGTGGGGGGAGATGGACATTGTTGTTCCTCCTCTAGAGCTTCTTGATGAGTGTCACGCCTTGAGCTAAACGTTGAGTTGGTTCGCATTATCTTCCGCAATCTTCAAAGCTTCCTCAAGTGTGGAAAGAGGTGGAGGAGGTTCCTCATAGCTTACAAACTCCTCTCGAGGACGCTCACTTTCCTTCACCATTTTCAAGAGCTCCTCTAACATAGAAGGAGGTTGAGAGGGTTGCTCACAGCTTGTGAAATCCTCTTGATAATACTCCGGCAAGACTTGATGGGGAGGGTGGAGATGGATAGGAATTTGCTCATTCCACATGGGTGTTGAAGCTTGTTGTTCTTGACCCCACCATTGGCTATCTTCCTCACAAGGACCTTGGTAGTAGTTGGATGAAGTAGGATGACCATAATATGGGTTAGGAGATGGATTCCACCCTTGATAGGTACCATAACCATTACCTCCATTCCACGAGCTCATCTTACTTGCAACCTTGCTCCCATGAACTAGATAGGTGATAAGGGACCTACAAACACGCACAACAAACACAACCAAGTAGTACAACAATGCGGGATAACAAAACCACAAAAAACAAATACAAAAACAAACAATAAGAAGCAAAACTAAAACGGAAGGAAGTGAATAGAACGGTCCACTACTAAATGCTTTCAAAGGATTGAGAAAGTCCCCGGCAACGGCGCCAAAAACTTGACGTTGGATTTCAACTCACAACTATCAAGGTCGTATTCCACGAGGGCTCTCTCAAAGCTTGTACTCACACGGTTCATGGACGGTCTATTCATTTAAAATAAGATTTGGTTTGAAATAAGAACAAAAAAAAAACATAAAGAAAACTAAACAAACAAAGCAAAACAAAAGGGTGCAAATCAAAGACAAAGGGGGTTCTCTTGGTGGGTAGTTTCATCATGCTCAAGAGGTACAAATGCACAAACAAGCCAAACATGTTCGAGGATGCAATCGAATGACCACGCATTTCACTTCTATAGACTCAATGCACTCTCGTCGCACTAAATCCCTATCCTAGAACCACTCAACCTAGGCTCTCGCTCTCAAGCTAATGACTAAGGATGCATTAAAGGTGTTTGATGAAATGCCAAGCTACAAAACCCTCTCCTATGACTCTATGACCACTAGGCTAACACCACACTCTCATGTCAATGTCCTAACACTAAGAGAACCATCCAAAGACTAATCAAAGTTCAATTGAGTGAAAATCCTAATGCACACCAATGTTCGATAAAATGACAAGTGAGAAATCATGCAACTATGGTTGAATTGAGATGATCCCAATCTCTTAGAACACACTCTCTTCAATCCCTAGACCTACAATCCATGTAATCCAAGCACTCTCATGCATACATTACAAATAATAGACCAATCAAGCCATAGCCATCAATGGAATTAACAACAAGTCATAGAGACCATCTTCTTACAATCCAAGATCAATCATGGCAAGTTCTATACAATCATCCCTCTATCATAGCACAACTAATCTACCATCCAAGATGAACCCTAGAAAATCAGCCACCCATGGCCAAGGGAGTAAAGAGAAAAGAAGGAAGAATGGTCACCAAGAACACCATGGATGAATCCTTGAGATGATCTTCACTTCTCCACTTGTAAGCACTTCCCCCAAGGTTTGTTGGCCTTCAATCCTAGCTCCAATGGCTTCAAATTGCTCCAAAAATGTGTTCTAGGGTTTTAGGGTTCGTGGAAATGTGTTTGGGGTTCAAGAGATATCAATTCATTCCCCAAAAGAGTGAAAAACGTGGGTATTTATAGTGCAGGGGACAGTGCACGGCGTGCACCTATGCACGACGTGCAGGGTGGCACGGCGTGCAAGGCTGCACGGCGTGCACCTTGGAGCTGAATGAGTTTCAAGCCTCCTGGACAGCCCGTGCACCAAACCGTGCACGGTGCACGGCGTGCATCATGCACGGCGTGCAGGGTGCACGACGTGCACCTCCTCAGCTCTGCAGAAAGCTCGATCTTGTAACGCTCATATCTCCCTCGTCCGGACTCCAAATGACCTCCCGTTTGCTCCTATACGCCCCTTGTCATCCGTACTTTGATGCCATAACCTGAAAATGCACAGAGGCAACTCCAATAGCCCACGAATTTGGCTCCAAAGTAGCAACCAGACAACAAAATGACACTTTGCACAAATTTCAATAAAAGCATATAAGTCATGTATATCATGAATAAACACGGGTATTTCATAGGTCATTCATAAGCTTAAAATGCACTAATCAAAGTCACATCAAATTCCCCTACGACTAAGCTTTGCTTGTCCCCAAGCAAATGAATTAGAAAGCATCCAAGTTCACAAATGACAAGTTCGGTCCATTGAGATTCAAGCAATCACAATTTAGCTTAAACTGTTCCACGAACAAACTAAACCTACACATGCAAGAACATCAACCAAACAAGTCTAAACCTCACTAATTTCTGCACACTTCAAGTAGTGGTTGATTGGGACACAGCAAAACCGACCACGACAACACCAACTCTAATCAAAAGGACTTGAAATCGGGACATGGATCGTAAGTGGTGAGTGATTATGATGTGGCTATCGACTCGACTTCATCCGCTTCTAGATCCGCACTTTACAAACTTTGGCTAGGATCAAGGGCTACATTTGAGAACTCTTTTTCTTTCTTTTCTTTTCTTTTCATTTCCATTTTTTTTCTTTTTTTTTTTTACTGCATACTAGTGCTCGATTCAACACTTCACTTAGGTGTTGAACCTGCCTAGCTCACAGCCTTTGCCCTTTTGCTAGTGCTCAACCGACACTTCACTTAGGTGCCGAGCTTGCCTAGCTTTTCTTTTGAGCATTTTTTTTTCTTCACAATATAGCCACTTGATCCTTAGCCCCTTACAACTTCCACACAAGATTTCGAATTGGATTCCGTCTAATCTCAAGCCACAATCACGAAGGATCAAAAAGGGTAAAGAAAGACATGGAAAAGGGGAAGAAATTCTGATTGCCTTCATCATCTAGACCGGTGTTATCGAGCGGTACAAAAACACGTATCAAACCAATCAACCAACATACAAGAGTGATAAAATCTCAGTTCTGGCCCAGACTCATTTGATATTAGTGCTAACATGCTGGTTATAGGTTCTAAGTAGGACAGTCTAATCGTCATTGTGAAAATTTGAAGTCAATTAAACACCAAAAGTCAAGAACCGAATGATTCTATAATAGAGGAATTCGACATTCAATTAAGATCATGCAACACATCAAAACATAGCCTTAGACTTCTACCGACAAATAATCACACCAAACCTCAAACTCCCCTACGACTAACATGAGCATTGTCCTCAATGATCAAGAGAGAGAGGGTAAGGTGGAACGAAGTTACCGCGTTGGTAGAGAGGAGCATAGGACGTAATAGAGGTGAAAAAGTTCCATGATGATCCTTGGTGAAGAGTGATCCAAAATGCTTGCCAAACCTTATTCAAAAAGCTAAAACAACACAAAAACCTCAAACAAGAATTAAAAGCGAAAAATTAAAGATAACATGGGGTGCCTCCCAAGAAGCGCTTGGTTACCGTCTTAAGCTCGACGATACCTGTGTTATGGTGTCCAACTTAGTACCTCCTTGATGTCAAGTAGCTTCTTCCATGATGAAAGTTGAGCTCCAAGTAGCATCTTGGAGAATGGTAGACTAGCCATGCACATTGATGCTTGTATAGCACTTGAGACCTTGGGGTGGCTTGCTACCTTTGAAATTTGGAACTTGAGGAAGAAAGTATGGTAGGGAGCCTCCATTGAGATCCATTGTCTCCAAGTTGGTGATGCCACTCAAGGAGTCTTCCGGTTCACACATGGACGACTTCTCTTCCATTATCACCTTAGGGGAGGTTTATGAAGCTTGTGTCCGTCTCTTGACACAAGTACTTCATGATCAAGCAAGAAGATTGGAGAGTACTCACAACCTTTGGTGGGACCTCAATAGGGTGGTGTTGTTCACTTTCGTGTTCCACTCTCGGTGCCACCTCTTCTTGAAGCGTCTCCAAATCATCTCTCACCTCCTCTAAAGGGTCTTCATCCTCAAGTCTCCTTGGTTCTTCATACCCCACATCATCGTTACTTGGTGTGTCCTCGGAAGAACATGTTCCTCAATCTCCTCCACTACCAACTCTTCTTCCGTGTCAAGCTCTTCCGGTTCACAAGTGTCATCTTCATCATCATAAAAATACTCCAAATGATTGGGATGTCGTTCATTCTCAAGAATCTTCGTGACGAGCTCTATGCTTTGAGATAAGCGGTTAATTTGGTTTGCATTATCCTCCGCAATTTGTAAGATCTCTAGCATGAAAGGAGATGGAAGAGGTTTCTCATGGCTCATGAACTCTTCTTGGGGAGACTCACCTTCTTCTTCTTCCATGACAAGCACTTCCGGTTCAAGGATGTCGGAGATAAGCTTCATACTTTGAGTTGAACGATCCAACCGAGCCGCATTATCTTCAGCAATTTGCAACATCTCCTCAATTGTGGGGGGAGATGGACATTGTTGTTCCTCCTCTAGAGCTTCCTTGATGAGTGTCACGCCTTGAGCTAAACGATTGAGTTGGTTCGCATTATCTTCCGCAATCTTCAAAGCTTCCTCAAGTGTGGAAAGAGGTGGAGGAGGTTCCTCATAGCTTACAAACTCCTCTCGAGGACGCTCACTTTCCTTCACCATTTTCAAGAGCTCCTCTAACATAGAAGGAGGTTAAGAGGTTGCTCACAGCTTGTGAAATCCTCTTGATAATACTCCGCAAGACTTGATGGTAGGGTGGAGATGGATAGGGAATTTGCTCGTTCCACATGGGTGTTGAAGCTTGTTGTTCTTGACCCCACCATTGGCTATCTTCCTCACAAGGACCTTGGTAGTAGTTGGATGAAGTAGGATGACCATAATATGGGTTAGGAGATGGATTCCACCCTTGATAGGTACCATAACCATTACCTCCATTCCACGAGCTCATCTTACTTGCAACCTTGCTCCCATGAACTAGATAGGTGGATAAGGGACCTACAAACACGCACAACAAACACAACCAAGTAGTACAACAATGCGGGATAACAAAACCACAAAAACAAATACAAAAACAAACAATAAAGAAGCAAAACTAAAACGGAAGGAAGTGAATAGAACGGTCCACTACTAAATGCTTTCAAAGGATTGAGAAAGTCCCCGCAACGGCGCCAAAAACTTGACGTGTGGATTTCAACTCACAACTATCAAGGTCGTATTCCACGAGGGCTCTCTCAAAAGCTTGTACTCACACCGGTTCATGGACGGTCTATTCATTTAAAATAAGATTTGGTTTGAAATAAGAACAAAAGAAAACATAAAGAAAACTAAACAAACAAAGCAAAACAAAAGGGGCAAATCAAAGACAAAGGGGGTTCTCTTGGTGGGTAGTTTCATCATGCTCAAGAGTACAAATGCACAAACAAGCCAAACATGTTCGAGGATGCAATCGAATGACCACGCATTTCACTTCTATAGACTCAATGCACTCTCGTCGCACTAAATCCCTATCCTAGAACCACTCAACCTAGGCTCTCGCTCTCAAGCTAAGTGACTAAGGATGCATTAAAGGTGTTTGATGAAATGCCAAGCTACAAAACCCTCTCCTATGACTCTATGACCACTAGGCTAGACACCACACTCTCATGTCAATGTCCTAACACTAAGAGAACCATCCAAAGACTAATCAAAGTTCAATTGAGTGAAAATCCTAATGCACACCAAGTGTTCGATAAAATGCACAAGTGAGAAATCATGCAACTATGGTTGAATTGAGATGATCTAATCTCTTAGAACACACTCTCTTCAATCCCTAGACCTACAATCCATGTAATCCAAGCACTCTCATGCATTACATTACAAATAATAGACCAATCAAGCCATAGCCATCAATGGAATTAACAACAAGTCATAGAGACCATCTTCTTACAATCCAAGATCAATCATGGCAAGTTCTATACAATCATCCCTCTATCATAGCACAACTAATCTACCCAACCAAGATGAACCCTAGAAAATCAGCCACACATGGCCAAGGGAGTAAGAGAAAAGAAGGAAGAATGGTCACCAGAACACCATGGATGAATCCTTGAGATGATCTTCACTTCTCCACTTGTAAGCACTTCTCCCAAGGTTTGTTGGCTTCAATCCTAGCTCCAATGGCTTCAAATTGCTCCAAAAATGTGTTCTAGGGTTTTAGGGTTCGTGGAAATGTGTTTGGGGTTCAAGAGATATCAATTCATTCCCCAAAAGAGTGAAAAACGTGGTATTTATAGTGCAGGGGACAGTGCACGGCGTGCACCTATGCACGGCGTGCAGGGTGCACGGCGTGCAAGGCTGCACGGCGTGCACCTTGGAGCTGAATGTGTTCAAGCCTCCTGGACCAGCCCGTGCACCAAACCGTGCACGGTGCACGGCGTGCATCATGCACCGCGTGCAGGGGTGCACGGCGTGCACCTCCTCAGCTCTGCAGAAAGCTCGATCTTGTAACGCTCATATCTCCCTCGTCCGGACTCCAAATGACCTCCCGTTGCTCCTATACGCTCCTTGTCATCCGTACTTTGATGCCATAACCTGAAAATGCACAGAGGCAACTCCAATAGCCCACGAATTTGGCTCCAAAGTAGCAACCGGACAACAAAATGACACTTTGCACAAAATTTCAATAAAAGCATATAAGTCATGTCATATCACGAATAAACACGGGTATTTCATAGGTCATTCATAAGCTTAAAAGCACTAATCAAAGTCACATCAAACACCACACTAGTAGGTTTCACCGAAATGACCTACTAGTTTTGGGTGTCATTGTTTCGACGTAACCATTGGTGACGAAGAATACCAGACGATCAAAGAGATTAAGTTCCACGTGACCAAAACGGGCCTTATAGTGTACAACATTATACTCGTCGCTTGAGCGTGAAAAAATTCGAGCTATCTCTTCACCTGTACAACAGGTCATGAAGTTTCCAGCATTCGGAGGAGTAGGGTAGCTCGAGGAAACCACTATACTTGCTCGACGGTGCTATGACATAACGTTCAAAAGAAGGAGGCATGCTTTACGGTAGATACAAGGGAGTTCGAGATTGAACACCTTGAACCAACAGAGGGGATGAAGAGGTCCCTTTAGATCCAAGCGATCCCACAAAGGTTGTACGAATATCCGTCCATGCACGCCAGATTTCAAGAACGACTTAGTCACCACAAGACATGCCTGAATTGGAAGCCCGAGTCATGGGGCACCACTTGGCCGTAATTCCAGGCTCTACACTAGTACAACAAATGTGGCAAACCGCATAGCATGGGTGAGAAAGGAAGCTTTCGAGGTGGAGATCAAGAATTTAAAGGAAGCAGGTTACTAAGGGAGGTCCACTATCTGAAGTGGCTGGCAAACTTCGAATTAGTTAAGAAAGTTAGAGGACAATAGTGAATGTGCATCGACTTCACCAGCCTAAACGACGGATGCCCGAAGGATCCCTGCCTGCTCCCCAATTGCGATTAGTTGATGGAATCCACCGAAAACCATGAAACTCTATCCTTTCTCGATATGTTGTCGGGGTATCACCATATTCTACTAGCTAAGAAGGACCAAGAGAAAATGGCGTTCATGACACCGATATGAAACTTCTGTTATACGGTAATGTCATTTGGCCTAAGAATGCGGGGGCCACATAACAACGAATGGTCGACAGGGTATTCCAAGACTAGGTCGGTCATAACATGAAGGCGTACGTGGACAACTTGTTAGCAAAGAGCGTCCAGGTCCAGGACCATCTAAAAGATCTGGAAGCAACTTTCAAACACTGAAGAAGAACAACCTAAGACTAAATCCTACCAAGTGAGCGTTTGACGCGACATTAGACAAACTTCTAGGATTCCAAATTACATGTCGGAGAATCAAAGCCAATCCTAAGTGAATTGAGGCAATCTGCAAACCTTGCCACCAAGAACGATGAATGAAGTACAAGTTTTTACGTGATGCCTCATAGGGATCAACTATTTCATCCCACGAGTGTTAGAGAGGTATGCCCTTTCTTCAAAACCCCAAAGATTTCTGTGAAGTTTGCTTGGACAGAGGGCACTAAGGCATTCGAGGCTCTCTAGGATTTCTTGGCCTCATTACCAGTCATATCGGTACCGAGGCCATGAGATGAACCATTCCTCTACATGTCGTAGCTCCAACAGCGATTAGCGCAACGCTGGTAAAACCGAGAGAGTAAGAGGAAATGCTTGTTTTCTATGTCAACAAGACATTGGTAGGTGCCTAAGAGATACTCATCTTTAGAGAAAGCCGTGTACGCCATAGTTTTCCCATTCTGAAAGCTCAGACTGTATTTTCCAAGCGCACACCATCAATGTGGTGACCAATCTTCCAATTAAGTCCACCCTCGGATCTATGAGCATTGCATGGCGTATGACCAAGTGAGTTGTCGAACTAAGAAAGTATGACATATGTTTTCAACCTCGGACGATGATAAAAGCTCAAGTATTGGCGGACTTTGTTGTGGAACGATGCCAAGGGGCACCATGGATGCAAGCGACCGCTGGATCTATTTGTGGGACCGAGCATCCAATCAAAATGGATCAGGAGCTGGAATTTTCTAAAGAGCCTAACAGGAGTCCTTCACGAGATCACCCTCAAGTTCACAAAACATCGGACGAACAATGTTGTCCAATATGGAACCCTGATCGCTAGTCTGCACTTGGAAAACTCACGGTGGTACAAAAAATATGAGTATTCTCGGACAAGACCATCCTCGTCAATCAAATTGAGGAACATTCGAAGTACGAAAAGATTCGCTCATGCCTTACAAAGTTGAAGCAAAGCTCTATGTAAAAAAAAATTGACAGAGTTGATATAAATCACATCGCCAGATGATTGGGGGCGAGGCCTCCTCAAAGATACCTAGCTTTTGGCTAGGGTCGTATTCTCATGTGGTTCCTCTGTTTTGGCTTACTCGTTAGGAAGGAAGTGCTCCAGGGGGGTGAGGTGTAGGTTTCTCAAAAGTTCAAAGGTCAATCAATCACAAAGTCAAGCAAGGGCCAAAGAGCATGGAAAATAGGGATCACCAAATTCAATCAAAGCAAGCACGAAGGCGAACACAAGGTGAATGTAATGGATGAGAATGAAGGGTCAAGCAAGTTACCCTTTAGGATCATGAATCGTGAACTATACAACCTAGGATGAACAATTCAAACAAGCACAAGACAGATCTTTGACACTTTAACCAGCATGTTTCCTAAGATTCTCTCGAGACCATTAGAAACCAACCATAGACACCAATCAATCAGACTCTCACCTCAAAATTGTCCAAATGTACATGCCACTCAAGTGTTCGATGAAATACTTATATATGGGTTTTTCAATCTAAAAAGACCTAGAAAACATCCCTCTCAAGAGAGAAAATGCAAACTAAGAACAAGCATGGATATGAATCACATTGAACTAAAACTAAAGGCAAAATATCCAAAGGTTTAGGAGTGTAAATAAATCATACAATACCCCTAAGTTTCCACTCACAGAACCATAGGGGGCTTAGTACAACAGGACATAGAGAAGAAATGAAGAAATAACGACCTAAATTATGGAGGATTTGATTCCACAATTTTTCAGTCTTGATGACTACGGTTTTCGCCTTGAGTTTCTATGAATGTAGGAGAAATGGATGATGAAGGGATGGTGATTTGGGGGCTTGAAGATGATTTCCAGGTGTTGTAGAACACTCTTGTTTGTCAAAATTGAGCTGGCAACGAATTGAGACTTACTAAAAATTACCCGAAATTGGGTATTTATGGTGTTGGAGCCAGCATGCGCTGGTCATGTGATGTGATCATATTTAGTGCATTTTTAGTCCTTTATTAGCCTAGGTATCTCCCGTGTTTGATCTCATTTTGCTATGATTTATAGGCTTTTATGGATGTTTTATGCAAAGTGCCCTTTTGTTGCCCGGTTGCTACTTTGAGGCCAATTCTATGTCTATTGGAGTTGTTTTCTTTGCATTTTAAGGTTTTGGCATTGAAGTACTGGTTACAAGGAGCACGTAGGATCAAACGAGAGGTCGATCGGGCTAGGACGGAGGAGATATGGACGTTGAAAAATCGAAGAAAATGCACTTTCAGCTGAAGAAGTTTTCGCGAGAAACTAGAGTTCTCGGACCGAAAATTCTAAGCAGTCGGCGGACATCTGATCAATGAAGTCATTTTTGGCGAAAATTCCCAATGTTTTCGCCGAAAATCATGAAGGAATGCATCAGCCGGTCGGGTTTACAAAGGCATTTTCGGCGAAAATGTTACATAGTTTTCGCCAAAAATATAAAGGTTTTCCGGTGCAGTATATAAGGGGGAAGAGGGGGGAAAAAA
>JAVBHU010000944.1:0-13302 GCA_034768395.1 Linum lewisii | reverse complement strand
AAATAAACAAAACGAAAAAGGGTTTAGTACAACAGAAGAGAAAGGGCAACAAAACGGAAAGGTTTTCAACAAAAGGGAAAAAGGGGTAGTACAACAGAAAAAAAAAGGACTAAGCCAAAACAAAAAACATGACAGAGGAAAAAAAACAACCCTATACAACAAAAGACAGGGGTACAAAAACGGTTTTGGTTAAAAGTTTTTCCCACATTTTTTCCCAAAAACCCGGTTTTTAATTTGTCTATTTTCCCCACTGCCCCCCTCGATCTTTTCTTCCAGCACGCTACATGGCTCTCCTTTTCCTTTTTTTGGAAAACCAACTCGTTTAACTTCACTCTTTCCCTTTCTTCGGGTTGTGCTCTTCCCCCTTTTTTTTGAAACCCTTTTGCCATGCGACATTTCCCCTTTTCCCTTTTTGGGGGGCCAAGAAAGTGCTGGTATGTGGTGTCTTTTGGAAAAAATGGGGGTGGAGGGGTTTTCCCCCTTTTGGGGGGGGAAAACCCCGCTTTAAAACATTAAAAAGACCCCTTTTTCCCCTGTGTATTGAAATTTGGGGCCCTTTTCCCCCTTGGGAAAAAGCAGGGATTTTCCTCTTTCGTTTTTTGGCACTTTTTTTTGGGGAAAAAAATTTTCCCCCTCATCGGTTGCAGCTCTTTTTAGTTTTCGTAAAAAAAAACCCCCCTAAAAGAAGGGGGGCATCTGGCATTACGGGGTAAAAAAAGTCAGGAAAAACAAAAAAATTGTGCAACCCAAAAAGAATTGCCTTTCCCCAAATGATATGTGGAGCCTTTTTCCGGGAAAAAAGGGGTTATGTTTTGGGCCCACATTAGTAGACAAAAAATTTGACATCTACAAAAACCACATGCTATGATTTATGTTGTGCTGGAACCCCCACATAGTGATAGGTTTGGCGACCGAATTATTTAATGCATGAGGAAATGGTGTGGATGCAAAGTCTGTCATCGCACTCGATAATTGCGACAAATGAAAAGATGATGGAGATTATTAAGTTGAGATTAGTCACCTCTTATTTGGGAAAAGGATGGAGCCCTATTGAACTTTGCGTTGTATTGCCCACTTCTCAATCTAATTGTAAAGGGGGGGGGTTTTTGGAGGGGGTTAAACCCCCGGAAATTTGAGAATTTTTGAGATAATGTCATATATTGGATAGCAATCCGAAAAGATTTAGAAAACTTTAAAAAGTTGCGAAAAAAAATCCGTATTTCTTATGAAAAAAATTTGCAGGTTGATTATCCCACTAGGGGGAATTTCTACCTACGTGTGTTGTGGGTTTCCCCTTACCATACAAGATGTTTTCTAAAATGCTTAAAAAACCCAAAAACCCCTAGTTACACTTCTTGTCCAAGGGAGCGCTTTGGGAATTTGCTATAGTTGTTTGTGAGAAATTGAAGGGGGGGGTTTTTTGTATTAGAGATTTGGGGAGGGGATTTTGGTGTTTTGGGGGCCAAAATCCCTTCCCTAGGGTTTTAAATTTAAAATCATGGTTTGGGCTAAAAAATTGTAGGGAGATTGGGGGAGATTTTAAACTTTTTGGGGGGGCCCCCATAGAGATTTGGGGAGTGATTTTAAAACCCCCAAAAAAAAGTAGTTTTTTGGGGAAAATTTTTGAGAGAGATTTTAGGCAAATTTACTAGTTGCCCTAAACAAATTTCCCCCTATTCAAAATTTTTAATGAAGGATTTTTTTGTCATTTGTAATGTAAATGAAATTTTTTTATTTTTTAAAATTTTTAAATTTTCTTCTCTAAATTTAATCTCTCAAATCACTTAACCAAAATCTTTTTTAAAAATACCCAAGGAGACCTCAATTCTCATTTTTTTTCAAGTCTCTAGACATTTAAAAATTTTTCCCCCTCCCGAATCACCCACCCAAAAACGACCCGGAAGTTTTTTAAAATGCATTCAAACATTGTTCTCTACAAAAAATTTCCCCCTTACTGTCAACCTCTTCTTCCCTAAGAATTGTGAGTTGAGTCGGGAAGCTTTTTGAAGGGGTTTATTGATTCCGCCCAAAAGGGTTAAATTGAAGGGTTTAGAGTTGATGGGGTTTTGAAGTTCTCGAAGTACTGGATGGATACACATGGGGTTTTTGGGCCCATAGCTTTTTAAAATCTTTCCTCTTTGCAGCTAGTAATGATTGAGTACTGGAACATGACTAGACAAAACCCCACAGAGAATCTGCGATGAGAAGATCACCGAATTTTTGTCTGAATTAATTCAGGAATCCCCAAACAAAAAAATGTGGCCACAAATGAGCATCCCAATGGTGAAACTATTGCCCCCACTGATGATGACATTGATTTTTGCCTTATTTGTTAGAAAAAAAAAAGAAGAGGTTAAAAACAACTCCTTATCAAACGGATTGGCCCAATTATTTTAATTTGGAGGATATTATTTCCTAAAAATCCCCCAAAATTTTTACATCCTTATGGGGTTTTGGGAAAATTTTTTGGACGGGTTTTTTTACGACATTGCAACCCCAAAAAAGAATTTTTTAGTTATCCTGGTAACTTCGATCCCCCCTAAATCTGCCTTCAATGCTGTGGAAGGATATTGGATTCCATGTAGAAAGGGCTTGGGCCCCAAAAAGGGGTGGAATCCAGGGTTTGCACAAAAAAACCGGGTTCACGATAAAAAAAAAAATAGGTATTTCTTGATAAACTTTTGATTTTTTATATTTAAAATACTTTGGTAAATAGACAATGCTATTTTATTTAACTGTTATTTGGGTTTGACTAAATTAGATTAAAAAGCCCCCGCTAATGCTTTTGAGGGTTGTTTTTTTAAAGGGTTTGGGGATGAGGAGGGAAATGTTGATGCAACAGTGTGTATTTTCAGTTTCGAAAATTTGGGGTTTTCTTTTGGGTTTTTTAAATTTTTTTTCCAATTTTTCATTGTAATTCTTTTTGTGTTTTCTATTTTTCTTGTTGGAGAATTGATTCCTAAGCATACAAAAGATTTAAAAGAGTTGGGATCATTTCATCGTTAGTGGGAATAATAATAATCCATTTTGTTATTTTTTGTTTTTTTTTTCTTGGGGTCTTAGTATTCAGAATTTTTAACTGGGGATGTTAATTATTTAAAATTTTTTAAAAAGAAGTGCTTGTGTTATTATTTGGAATTTTTTAAATTTCATATTTAGAAAATTAAAAAGTGTTGTTCTTTAATTTTTCAGAAAATTTAAATTTTTTAGCGATAAACCACTTCCCAATTATTATTAGTTAATTAATTGCAACATTATTTTGAAATAAATAATTGGGCCGCCCAAATTTGAGGGTTTTTCAGGCCCCTAATCATTGGGCTTTTTAAACTGTTAGCCCCAAAAAAAAAAAACCCAATGGTTTTCACGGGCCCGTGCCTGACCCCCCTGGGGCGGGCCACATCAAAGAAATGGGGTTTAAAAGGGGCCCCATGGGCCCATTTGTCTGGCAAAAAAAAAATGGCGGCCTAGTCGGGCGGTGGGGGGGTTAGGAACCCCCAAAAAAAAAAAGAACAGTGTACAAAACCCCCACTGTTGGAAGATGGAACCGCCAAAAAAACTTTTCCCAAAACAAACAATTTTTTATTGGCGATTAGGGGAAACCCCCAAAAAAAAAATTTAAAAAAACAGTGGGGTTACACTAGGGAAAGGGTTTTAAAAAACCCCCCTGTTGGGATTAATTCTTTTTTAAAAAAATTTTAAAACTAAAAGTGGGCGTCCCCTTTTTCTTCAACCTCTTTCTCCGGACGAGCCGGGGGGCGGTGAAGCTCCACCCCTGCCCCACCACTTCCCGTTTACTTGGGAAATGGCCGTCCCACTTTTGTTCCTCCCCCCTTGGTCCGGCCACTTTCGTCGGCCCCTTCCTTCTTCGGCAACCCAAAAACCCCTACTTCGATCATCCTAGGCCGCAACCCCCTCAAATCAAAGCTTTGGGCCCCCCCTCTTGTAAACTTCCGTCCTCCAATCTTGTCGTACCCGGAAAGGAAACTGGGAAAGTTTTCCTTCATCCCAAAACAACCGCCACCATCTCCTTGTCGTTGCTTTGATCAGCCCATCCTCTTGCTAAACTACACCTTTGTTAAAACCCCCTTCCCAACTAGGAGCTTGAAGATGAAAGAATTTTTAAAGTGAGGGGTTTGAAGATGAAAAAGGGAAGGGTTTTTTGGGGGAATGGGAAAAAAGAAAAAGATAAAAGAGAAAAGGGGATTTTTCCCCATTGGATGTTTGGGGTTTTGACACGGATTGAAAATTTAAAATTTGGTGGGGGGGTTTTTTTTCAATTGTGGGGGTTTTAAAAACTGCCACAATGGAAAAAAATTACACATTGGAGGTTAAAACCCCCAAATATGCAACCTCCACAAGGTTTTTTTCCCCTTTGGGGTTGTTTGGGGTTTGCAGGATTGTTTAATTACTTAGTGGTGATTTTTTCAATTGTGGAGGTTAAAACCCGAAACAATGGAAAAAAATTAAACATTGCATTTTTAAAACCCCCATTTATACAACTGCCACAATGAATTTTTCCCCATTGGTTGTTTGGGGTTTTTGACACGGATTGATAATTACATAGTTTTTGTTTTTTTTTCAATTGGGGGTTTTTATAACAGCCACAATGGTAAAAATTACTTATTGGAGGTTAAAACCCCCAAATATACAACCGCCACAAGGGTTATTATTTTAGTGGCGGTTCACAACTGCCAATAATGAAAAACACAAATTTAGATTTTTTTGTTTTTGTAAAACCTTGATATCTTACCCCCCGACCCAAATGCCACCCCAAATAGGGTAAACTTTCATCCAAAAATGTACATCCTCAGGCTTTCCGCACTCGGGCATACACACACGGTGGACAAAACACTCATTTTTTCTTGAGACGATTTAGAAGTATAATCCCCCACCCAAGAGCCCTGGCTAAACCCAAATGATTCAACCCATGCATTACTCGACCCATGGGTTACTAACCCAAAAAAACCTTACAACACAACGATCATACATGAAACTAAAAGCAAGTAATAAAATTTAAAAACTGAGAACCATAAATTTTTTTTCATTAAAAGCCAATGGCACAATCAACACCATGCAATTTTAAATACAAATGCTAGTACAAGAAAATTGTTCAAATACAATGAAAACCCGACAAACGTATCCCCCCTTCTCAGTCCCCAGCTCTGGGCCACATTTGCAACCCATCTAAAAACCCCCAAAGGAAAAAGAAGAAAAAAGAGGTTCAGGGCAAATTCACTAGGGTGTCAAAACCCGCAGGCTCAAAGCTTTTGCAAAACAAAAATTTCCTTCAAAAAGACAATCCAAGAAATCCTTGCCTTTCGGTAAGAGATCCCCAAACCCTTAAGTAAACCCGTCAGAAGCCCCCAGCGGCCCCTAGCTTTTAGTTTCGTAAACCCCGGTCTCAAGAACCCCCCACCCAAAAAGGGGAACCAACCCTGGTATAATCTCAAAGGACCACCAGAACCTTGACCTTTCCGTTACATAGGGGGATTCATAGTCAAGGGGTGGGCCACCAGCACTAAATTTCCTGCACTAGCGTATTAAGGGTTTGGGGCAGTCCCCCCCCAAAAACTTTTTCCCTTTTCCCCCCCCCTTTTTGGCCTTAGCTAAAACCGTGTTTAAAATTAACTTTTTGTTACCCTTTTAAACCCCTTATCCTTTCCCCCCCAAAATCAAGGGGGGGAACCAAGTTTGGTAATAAGGGGGGGGGGGCCAAATTATAAACTGAAAAGGGGTTTGCCACCGCAAAAAATTACTTCGGTTTTGGATGTAGTAGAAAAAATTCATAAACCAATACTACATAAAAAACAAAATTAAACTTTTTGATTATAAGTTGCTTAGTTGAAAAAAAAAAAATTTTATGTGCCCCCGGCAATTTTTTTTTCAAAATTTTGTTTATTTTTTATCAAAAATTGTTAAACATTACATATTATAAGTTTATTCTGAGTAACTATTTCGTAAATTTTTAAAACAACATTTCACCGGGAAAAATCGTAGTGGGGAGCCAAACTTCAAAAACCCCGCGCCCCAACTCCGGGGAAAAAAACCCAAATTTTTTTCATATAATTTTTTCACCCCCGGGGGTTTGGGGGGGGGGGCATCGTGGCTCCCCCCAGCTCCCCCCCATCTCCGCCATTGATGCCAAAAGTGGGGGTTTGACTTAAATACCCGTCATAAAAAAGCACAAAAATTTCCCAAAACACCAAAAACCCCCCCTTTAACCTAACCGAATTTTAAACCCCGGATTTTAGGTAAACTTAGGGCCATAAAACCCCTCATGAACTGATGCGACATTCCTATCTCTGTGTGCATGAACCTTCTTCCTTCTAAAACCACTGGTCATGGCGGTTTTGTCAATCGGGGCTCTAAAGAAGGGTTATGCCCGAAAATTTTGGGAAACACCAATCGAGCCCCTAAACCCAAACTGCGAACAAACCCCTTTGCTGGGAAAACATCCACACAGATCCCTGGGGTTTACAGAAAAAGATAGAACAGTCAATTATCTTTTTTGTACATGCGATCAGTCACTAAACTTCCCCAAAGCTTGCCCAAAAAAAACCCATCTTCTTCTTCGAGACCCGTTCAGCCGTCGACGAACCCCCTAGCTGCCGGGAAGACATTCTTAAAGGGCCAGAAAACTGCCACCACCTGCTATCGCCCTTGAAACCCCGTCGCCTCTACTTTCTTTCCCTTCCTCTCTCTTTTTTTGCGCCGTCCGTCCTCCAAGAAAAGTGGAGCGCTGAACCCTTTGCTCTTTTCTTCTCCCTCCCCGAAATAAACCCACATTTCCCCCCCTTTGCCCTTCCCTTTTAAAACCCTTGCTCATCAAAAAAAAAAATGGGCTCAAGCGCTTTCTTCTTTCCCCCCAACTCCTTTAAAACGAATGGGCCGAGGGCCCATCTGTAACACCCATCCCAAAAACCCACCGAGTTCACCCCTGGTCGAACCGGTTTGAGTGCTACTTGAGGAAAAACCCGCTTTAAAAGAAAGGTAAAACGCCGCGGAAATAGAAACAACTCTAAATAAAAGCTCAAAGACAACCGAAGGCCTTCATTACATAAAAACCGAAATCCGAAACCAAAACTCAAAACGATTACAAATCTCCCAACCCAAAAGTGTCAACCGAAATATAAAATTAAAAACAATGGTCACTCCACAATAGCTTCCTAATCTTCACTTCACAACTCCAACCTGCAACTCCTCCGAACTCAACCGAACACCTGAAAGAGAAACTGGGGGGGGATCAGCTTCCTAATGAAACTGAGTGAACCCACTGGGTCTATTTTCCTATGCGCCGAACCTAGCCTAGGAGTGATCCCAACTCCGCACCACAAACAACAACAACGGAATCTGACACAGCCATTATCATTTTAATCCTAGCATGCTGCTAGGTGATCACACAAGAACTTACCTCCACCAGTAACCACAATTAATAAGATTCAGCAATGTACACAAGTCATCAATCCTCACTACAAACATCACTATCAGGGTTAGAACATGCACACCGGTCAATCTCATACCGCAATATAATAGCATCAACGAAGTCATCATACACACGATACAACACTTAATTACAAATACATCTTCCAACACGAATAGCACCCACTTTCATACTTCAACCACACAACTCGCAATTCACAGTTTCACAGTTACTAACATCAACCAAGCACAACACTACCAACCCCTGTCCCACAGACTCCACACATCATACTGTCACAACACGACTCGACTCATTAAATTCTAGGTGAGTTATAGGCGCCTAGGAGTTGCTCCACACCACACATCTGCCGGCCAACAATCCCCGGTAATACAACCCAGGGTGATCTACTCAACGTAGACCGATACCACAACCATAATCCCAGGTACTTGACCCGGGTGATCCACTCGACGTAGACCGACTCAACATAAATCCCTGGTAGCTAACCAGAGTGATTCACTCAACGTGAACGGACACAAACTCATCACATCTCAAGGTGGGCAGTGTGGACTCCTACCGGTTCATCATTCAATCAACACAACCAATTACTCAACACTTACAACCAACCATCATACTCATCACACAGCTCATTCGCATCATTCAATCCAACCATCGAGACTCACATCAATTCCCAATCCAACCATCAGAACTCACATCAATTCCCACCACCAACATCACATCAACCGCATACTCAACCATATCCCAAACTACACCACTTGCACTCATTCACACACCTCGACAACCACACACACACACACACATAGCATCATCACAATTCCACATCACACATAACCACACATCACAAGTCATTCAACGCCTCCCACGGCACAAACAGTTTAAGGGTAAACGGCTAGCTCACCGGCCACCCCCACCTGCAAGTACAGGGGAAGCCATGTCATGAGTCGTAGGGTTACCCTCCTGTACGTCCTTCATTGGACGACCCCACTTTGGTGGGACCATCCACCTGATCGTCAATTAAGGGCGACCCCACATTGGCAGGACCACCCTCCTGCAACCACAGATTAACAATTCCAGGCAGAAATACACTTACAACATCATACCCCTGCCCTCCTACACTCGTTACTACATCCAATCCATTAAGCATCAAGGTTAATCTTTCCCCCATTCATCGCACATAACGAACAGCCCGCTATCATCATGCAATTCATCATATCATCAAGCATACAACAACCAACAACAATCGCAAATACTCAACATCAATCACATAACGAAATCCCCTTTTACTCTCTTTCAATTTCATGCAATGCCCTACATTCTTCTAAGTCAAGTTTCAACTCCTCACATCGACCAATTCTACCTATCGTACGCTAAACCCTCACCTGACAAAAGACGAGGCACTAAAACAACTCCCGGAACCCGAACGACCAAGCTCTACCACTCCAAAGTCGTAGCTCTTCTCCTCCTCACCGACAGCAGCCTACTCCGAACCACCCAGAACCACGATGTGCGATCTCTTCCTCTCGTTGCCACGAACGCGTAGCAACAAACGGATCGCAAATCGGAGCTCTACAACTCCCGGAATCGAGGTTTGAAGTTTAGGGGTTTTTGGTTCGTCAAAAACGAATTTCGGGGAAAGAGACAAGAAGGGGGAAGTTCTGGATTTCCGTGCAATTTCGTCCTTTTATGCACGAAATGTGCGCCTGGCATGTCAAAATGTGCGCCGGCGCACATTGACCCCCAAAAGGAGCACATTTTGAATATTCCAGCCGAAAGTTTGCTGAATTAATTGAAAAGTGCGCCTGGCACTTCCAAATGTGCGCCTGCGCACTTTAGGGCCCAAAATCAGCACTTTTGGTACTGTTCACTGTTCCCCTCTTTTGCAACTTCAACCCGGCCACACCCAAACGTCCCAGGCCTCAAGAGACCCTCTTAAGTACCGTTTCCGGCACCCTAGTCACCCAGACTTGAGTTCTAAACCCGTTCGGACTTGGGCGGGGATGTCACAAGTCTCCCCAACTTTAAGAGATTTCGTCCCCGAAATCACAACCCAACTCGCTCTAGCAACAAATCCACAAATCACAGCATAACGCAGCAACACAAGATCACATCACCTCCCGAAACTCCCTTTTAACGACTCTAGCAACACACACCTTCTAAGGGCACTACTCCCACACTACTTCAAACTTCTACCTAACAGACACGCACACCGAACCTCAACGCACTACTCACAACAAGAACACAACCAAAACACAATCAAACAAAACTCACTCAAGAGCACAACCACAACGCAAGAGCTCAACAAAGCACACTCACACCAACAGAACTATGAAGCTAACACCTTCGACTAAAACTCACACCCTCAAGCACTCTACTCACTTAACCAAATTCTACAAGGCTCTACTCTTCTAACCAATTTCCCAACCTGCTACTACTTCCACTCAACTACTCCGCCACCCTCTTACCTACAGAGGACACAAAACGTTTCAGTTGACCAATTTCAGAAATCACATTTCATTTCAAATCACTTTCCTTTCAAATTCACAACACTTTCCTTTCAAAACTTCCACCCAATTCAAAACGATTTGAAAATCCTAGAAAGTTGGTCCTGTTTCGGTGCTTCTTCCCTTCCTCCTATGAGGTTAATTACTCCTCTAGAAGAAGAGACGAATCACCAACACAGCAGCAACTAACCAGGCTCTGATACCACTTGTAACATCCCAACCTTTCCTGACAAGATATTGTCCGCTTTGGGCTCCCCCTCACGGATTTGCTTTGGGTGTTGGTGGGATTCGAACCCATGACCTCCTCCTCCAAGATCAACCCCCCACCATACACACAAACGCGTCATGTCAGTTATGGTTGAATTATTCCACTAGCCCATGGATCTCCCCCAGCTTTGTCGATGTGGGATTTGCCTAGGATGTCACATACACCCCCCCTCAAGGACTCAACGTCTCGTTGAGGTTTGCCCCACCATCGTTCAAGAGGGACGGGGAGAGGCTCTGATACCACTTGTAACACCCATCCCAAACCGACCCGAGTTCACCCGGGGTCGAACCGGTTTGAGTGCTACTTGAGGAACCAGCTTTAAAAGAAAAGAGTAAAACGCCGCGGAAATAGAAACACTCTTAAATAAAGCTCAAAGACAACCGAAGGCCTTCATTACATAAAAACCGAAATCCGAAACCAAAACTCAAAACGATTACAAATCTCCCAACCCAAAAGTGTCAACCGAAATAAAAAATTAAAACAATGGTCACTCCACAATAGCTTCCTAATCTTCACTTCACAACTCCAACCTGCAACTCCTCCGAACTCAACCCGAACACCTGAAAAGAGAAACTGGGGGGGGATCAGCTTCCTAATGAAACTGAGTGAACCCACTGGGTCTACCTATGCGCCGAACCTAGCCTAGGAGTGATCCCAACTCCGCACACAAACAACACAACGGAATCTGACACACGCCATTATCATTTTAATCCTAGCTTTGCTGCTAGGTGATCACACCAAGAACTTACCTCCACCAGTACACACAATTAATAAGATTCAGCAATGTACACAAGTCATCAATCCTCACTACAACATCACTATCAGGGTTAGAACATGCACACCGGTCAATCTCATACCGCAATATAATAGCATCAACGAAGTCATCATACACACGATACAACACTTAATTACAATACATCTTCCAACACGAATAGCACCCACTTTCATACTTCAACCACACAACTCGCAATTCACAGTTTCACAGTTACTAACATCAACCAAGCACAACACTACCAACCCTGTCCCACAGACTCCACACATCATACTGTCACAACACGACTCGACTCATTAAATTCTAGGTGAGTTATTAGGCGCCTAGGAGTTGCTCCACACCACCACTGCCGGCCAACAATCCCCGGTAATACAACCCAGGGTGATCTACTCAACGTAGACCGATACCACAACCATAATCCCAGGTACTTGACCGGGTGATCCACTCGACGTAGACCGACTCAACATAAATCCCTGGTAGCTAACCAGAGTGATTCACTCAACGTGAACCGGACACAACTCATCACATCTCAAGGTGGGCAGTGTGGACTCCTACCGGTTCTATCATTCAATCAACACAACCAATTACTCAACACTTACAACCAACCATCATACTCATCACACAGCTCATTCGCATCATTCAATCCAACCATCGAGACTCACATCAATTCCCAATCCAACCATCAGAACTCACATCAATTCCCACCACCAACATCACATCAACCGCATACTCAACCATATCCCAAACTACACCACTTGCACTCATTCACACACCTCGACAACCACACACACACACACACATAGCATCATCACAATTCCACATCACACATAACCACACATCACAAGTCATTCAACGCCTCCCACGGCACAAACAGTTTAAGGGTAAACGGCTAGCTCACCGGCCACCCCCACCTGCAAGTACAGGGGAAGCCATGTCATGAGTCGTAGGGTTTTCCCTCCTGTACGTCTTCATTGGACGACCCCACTTTGGTGGGACCATCCACCTGATCGTCAATTAAGGGCGACCCCACATTGGCAGGACCACCCTCCTGCAACCACAGATTAACAATTCCAGGCAGAAATACACTTACAACATCATACCCCTGCCCTCCTACACTCGTTACTACATCCAATCCATTTAAGCATCAAGGTTAATCTTTCCCCCATTCATCGCACATAACGAACAGCCCGCTATCATCATGCAATTCATCATATCATCAAGCATACAACAACCAACAACAATCGCAAATACTCAACAATCAATCACATAACGAAATCCCCTTTTACTCTCTTTCAATTTCATGCAATGCCCTACATTCTTCTAAGTCAAGTTTCAACTCCTCACATCGACCAATTCTACCTATCGTACGCTAAACCCTCACCTGACAAGAAGACGAGGCTCTAAAACAACTCCCGGAACCCGAACGACCAAGCTCTACCACTCCAAAGTCGTAGCTCTTCTCCTCCTCACCGACAGCAGCCTACTCCGAACCACCCAGAACCACGATGTGCGATCTCTTCCTCTCGTGCCACGAACGCGTAGCAACAAACGGATCGCAATCGGAGCTCTACAACTCCCGGAATCGAGGTTTGAAGTTTAGGGGTTTTTGGTTCGTCAAAAACGAATTTCGGGGAAAGAGACAAGAAGGGGGAAGTTCTGGATTTCCGTGCAATTTCGTCCTTTTATGCACGAAATGTGCGCCTGGCATGTCAAAAAAGTGCCCGGCGCACATTGACCCCCAAAAAGGGGCACATTTTGAATATTCGCCGAAAGTTTGCTGGGAATTAATTGAAAAGTGCGCCTGGCACTTCCAAATTTTGCGCCTGCGCACTTTAGGGCCCAAAATCAGCACTTTTGGTACTGTTCACTGTTCCCCTCTTTTGCAACTTCAACCGGCACACACCCAAACGTCCCAGGCCTCAAGAGACCCTCTTAAGTACCGTTTCCGGCACCCTAGTCACCCAGACTTGAGTTTTAACCCGTTCGGTTGGGGCGGGGATGTCACCCATCCTTCTTTCCCTCCGTTGTATCTGTTAATGGGGAGGTGGGCCTTGAGCCCAACCCCTTCATTTCATTTTCCAACGCCCTTTCCCTTTTGGGGCGGTGAATTGGTCTGGCCAAAAGGTTCAGCCCACCCGTTTAGAACTCGAACTCAGCGAAAACTTGAAAGGGATTTATTTCGCCAACCGGAATAAATACACTCACAATTTTTTTACTAAAATTATAATTGAAATCCCCCAAGATTTTAAACCCAAAGAGGTTTAACCAAAAAATTTTTAAAATTTTAACCCGGGCAAAGCAAGGCCACCTTCGCCAAGTATTT
>JAVBHU010000943.1:0-13303 GCA_034768395.1 Linum lewisii | reverse complement strand
TGTAAGCGAATTCCCCAAGTGTGGATTGTTCACCCACCAATGGGGAACGTGAGGGGTTTAGACCGTGTGAGACAGGTTTTTTTACCCTACTGTGACCGCGTCCGACGTAACCCAAACCTGTACGAGGGGAAAAACGTTGTTCGCACAATTGGGTAGCGCTTGGTTGAAAAGCCAGTGGCGCGAAGTACGTGCGCGGGATTATGACTGAACCCCTCTAAGTCAAAAATCGGGCTGGCCCCGGACGCCTGCGTTCGTGCCCGATTCCCGCCCCAGCAGTGGGGGGCCATTCCGGCCCCAAGGGGACGTGTGTTGGCCAAGCCCGGCATAGGGAAAGGGTTTTGTCGGGCCGCCTTAAATTATGTTTTCCCCGAGCAGTGAATAAAATCCTTTGCAGACGATTTAATACGGAGGGGTTTTGTAAGGGGCCCAAGGTGGCCTTGCTGCCACGATCCACTGAGATTCACCCCCTGTCGCCCCGTTCGCCCCTCCCCTTTGCAACCTTCTTACAACCCCTCAAAAATTTCAAAAGGGTCCGACTAAAGGGTTAACTATAGAGTACAAAATTCAAGTGTCACGGCCGTTTGATGGTCCCTTACGTAAAAACCCTTGGGTGTTTGAACTTGACCACGCCCACCCCCGGGAAAACAGCATTGCTATCTATTGATAAAAAAGTTGGCATAGGTGGATTGGACCTATGGTCTTCATTTCGAGCATGTGGTTATATCAAACTCCTTGGACGATTTCCAGGGAAGGGGGTGGGGTGCCCCAATCGGGAAGAATCCCCCCCCCACTTGTTTGACTCCCGTCGGTATATGAGTGTTTTGGGCAAAAAAATTAAATCCGGAGTCAAGGGAATGTTCCCTTTTAAATACCTTAGAGGCTCATCCGTGGGTCCTAGTGGCCAGGCCCACGATCGGACCGGACACGGATCGGACAATGCCATGGTCGGCAAAAAGCAAATATTCGGGAAATATTTTGATATAATCCAAAATTTAAAGTTTGCATCACGAATGGGTTTTGGCTGCTTTAAAAAAATTCCGGGTTTCGGGGCTCTCGGCTTGTGGTCGGGCCCCGCATCGGGGGTGGTCGGGGCCTTTGGCCCTTTCATCCGGAGCTGGACCGGGGCTCTCGGCCCCGCATCGGGTTGGGTCAGGCATCTGGCCGATCCGGGGATGCCCCGGGGACCCGGCCCCACATCAGGGGTGGCTAGGGCTTCCCGGCCCCGCATCCCGGGGGTGGCCCGGGGGCTTTCGGCCCGCATCCGGGGGGTGGCCCGGGGGCTCTCGGGCCCCGCATCCGGGGCTGGCCCCCGGGGGTCTCGGCCCCGCATCCGGGGCTGGCCCCCGGGGGGTCTCGGCCCTGCATCCGGGGTGGCCCGGGGGCTTCGGCCCTGCTCCCGGGGCTGGGATGGGCTCTCGGCCCCCCTTTGGGTGTCCGCATCAAAAGAAAAATATTTGGGAATATTTAATATAATTCAAAAATTATGAAACTTTGTACCTTGATGGTTATGGGATGCTTAAATCTCTGCAAAATTTCAGATCAAAAATCCTTAAAAAGAAAATTTTTGGGGGGGTGTGACTCCCCGGCTAATTGATGTCTCCCCTGGGAGGGGGGAAAAGTTTCTATTTGCTCTATAGGGGGGTGGTGCCGACCCCCCCCGGTGGCCCCACCGTGACGTGAGCGTGGCCCCCGTCCGTGGCACACCAGGGGGCAAGGAGGGTGGGCCGCGGCCTTCGGGCGCCGGGCTATCGCCGGCGGTCGGCATTCGGGGTCAGTCGGCTTTTTTCATGGTTTAGTGGGTCTATTTCTTATAGGGGGGTGGTGCCCCCCCTGGTGGCCGCCGTGAAGTGAGCGTGGCCCCCGTCCGTGAGGCACACCAGGGGGCAAGATTGGTGGACCCCCCGGCCGTGGCGGGGTCGCCCCCCGGCATTTGGTGATCGGTCGGCTTTTTTCAGCGTTCAGTGGGTCTATTTTACGGGTGTCCGAAACTGTAGTAGGTCTCCCACCGTTTGGGCCCTGACCATATCCCTGACCCTGTCCCGTCCTGGGCCCCTGCTTCAATAAACACCACACACGGCGCGCGGCGCGCCGGGGGGGCCGGGGGGCGGGCGCCCCGGGGTGGGGTGTGATAGGCGTGTGAAATTTTTGGGGGCGTGTGTTAGCAGTGGTTTGCGGTGCAGTGGCAGTGTGTTTTACAGTGTGTTAGACAAGTGGGTTTGACAAGGTGTTTCAAGGGTGGGCATGCACCCTGCTCCGGTCTGTGACTCGGCCCGGCATCCGGGGCTGTGTCCGGGGGCCTTTGCTCGGGAACTGGGCCCTGCATCCGGGGCTTTCGGGTCTCTCGGCTCTGTGGCTTGGCCGTACATCCGGGGGCCTTGGTCGGAAAGGGGCCGGCACCCGGGGGCCCTTGGTTTGTGACTCGGTCGGACCCGGGACTCTGGGCCCCGGCCCCGGGGCAGCGCCGGGTCTCTCGGCCCTGCTCCGGGGTGTGTCGGGGCCCCTTGGTTTGGTGGCTGGCCCTGGCACCCGGTGCTGATCCGGAGCCTTTGGCTTGTGACTCGGCCCGGCTGGGGGCAGGGCCGGGGTCTTCCCCGGCATCAGGGGCGGGCCCCCGGTCTTGGCCCCGGCATCAGGGGTGGCCGGGTTTTGGGCCCTGCATCGGGGGATGCCTCGGGGCCCTCGGCATTGCATCGGGGTTTGGCCCGGGGTCTGGCCCTGCACCCGGGGTGTGCCCGGGGCCCTTGGCTTGGTGGTCGGCCCTGGCACCCGGGGTGGTTGGGGGCCCTTGTTTCTGACTGGGCCCCGGCATAAGTTGAGGGGCGGGCCGGGGCTCTCGGCCGTGCACCCGGGGTGGCCCGGGTCTTGGGCCCTGCATCCGGGGTTTTGGCCCGGGGATCTCGGCCGCATCGGGGCTGTTTTCCGGTGCCCGGGCCCGCATCGGGGCTGTGCCCGGTGCTCCGGCCCTGCACCCGGGGTTTGTGAGCAGCAAAAGAAAAATATTCGAGAAATATTTAATAAACCCAAAATTAAAAATTTTTGTATTTTGAATGGTTAGGGGTTTTTAAAAACCCTTGAAAAAATTTCAGATAAAACCCCCCTTTAAAATGAAATTTTGGGGGGGGGGGTTTGTAAACCCGGTATTTTGTTGTTCCCCGGGGAGGAGGAAAAGTTGTTTTTGTTTAAAGGGGGGGGGGGTGACCCCCCGGGGGCCCCAATTTTTCCTTTCCCCCTCCAGCCCTGAGCATGTTGGTTACCCGCGGGCCCCCCAGGGGGAAAGGGGGGGGGCCCGTGGCCCGGGGGCCCCGGGGTGGGCCGGCGGGGGGTCCCCCGGCGGTGGGCCCGGGTGGTCCAAGCCCTTTTAAGGTTTAGGGGGGTTAAATTTTTTGGGTTTTTTCCCCGGCCCCCTTTCCCCGTGGCCCCACTGAGTTTGAGGGTCCCCCGTTGCTTTGGCTCCCGGGGTTTTGCGGTCTCGGGGGTTCCCTTTGGGGGTTTGTTTTTTTTGTTTTGGGTTTGGCCTGGGTGTCCCCCCCCGTTCATCTTTGCCCGGTTTTTTTTTTTCTTTGTTTTAAGCGGGCTTGTGGTCCTTTTGGGTTTAAACTTTTTTGGGGGGGCTTTCCCGTCTAAGCTAAATTGGGGGTTCGGTGTGGTGTATCGTTGTAGTGCCCCCGGAGTGGTTTTTGGTTGTTTGGGGGGGACCCCCCTTGTTTTGGATAAACCCGGGGCTAATTTCTTCTTCCCCCTTCCCCTGAGATGGGGGGAACGATTTCCCTGTGTTCCCAAACCCCCAAAAAGGGGAATTTAGTTGAAAAAAGCCCGTTTTCCCTTGGCCCCCCTTTGGGGGGGGGTGGAAAAGTGGGGGCCCCCAGTTGTTTCCCCCCCGGTGCTTTTTCATGGACCAAAGTTTTGTCCTTTTGCTCTCGGTGTGGAAGTGATGGGCCCATGGGTTTTACACCCTAAAAGGGTTTGGGCCCCGACCCCCGTTTTTTTTTAAATTTACTATTTCTTTTTTGGTGCTTCGGCTAACCCAAGGGAGATGGTCAAATGGGGGGAATGCCCAGGGTGGACCCCTGGGTTTAAAATTTGCTCAACCGGGGAAAATTTTCCAGGCCCAAAATGTAAGGATTGCAGCTGAGAGCTCTTTCTTGTTCTATGGGTGGTGGTGCTGGCGTTTTTAGTTGGTGGAGCGTTTGTCTGGTTAATTCCGTTAAACAAACGGACCTCAGCCTGCTAATGCTATGCGGAGGCCCCCTCCGTGGCCGCTTCTTAGAGGGACTAGGGCCTTTTAGGAAAGGGGAAGTTTGAGGCAATAAAAGGTTGTGATGCCCTTGATTTTTGGGCCGCACGCGCGCTACAGATGTATTAAGGTCTATACCCTTTGGGCCGACGGTCTGGGTAATCTTTGAAATTTCATCGTGATGGGGATAGATATTGCAATTATTGGTCTTCAAGAGGGAATTTCCTAGTAAGCGCGAGTATAGCTCGCGTTGACACGCCCCTCCCCTTTGTAACACCGCCCGTCGTCCTCCCGATTGAATGGTCCGGTGAAGTGTTCGGATCGCGGCGACGGGGGTGGTTTTCGCCCCCGGCGCGTCGCGAAAAAGTTCACAAACCCTTTTTTGAGGAAGGAGAAGTCGTAACAGGTTTCCGTAGGTGAACTGCGGAAAGGGTCATGTCAAAACCTGCCGGCAGAAACCCGCGAAAAATTGTTGTTAAAAGGGGGAAGGCGTGTTTGGTGTGCCCTAGGTTCCCCCCACGCAAGGCCCCGCCTTGTCGGGGGGGGTTTGACCCCCAGTTATGCCTCCCCCACAAATAACAAAAAACCCGGCGCGGAAGCGCCAAAGGAAAACTACGAGTGACGACCCGTCATGTGCCCCGGGCACGGTGTGCAGGTGGAGGCCCCCCAACTTTTAAAAAGAATAATGACTCTCGGCAAGGGTTATCTCGGCTCTGCATCGATGAAGAACGTAGCAAAATGCGATATTGGTGTGAATTGCAGAATCCGGTAAAACACGAGTTTTTGAACGCAAGTTGCGCCTGAAGCCTTTTGGTTGAGGGCAGTTCCCTGGGTGTCAACAAGTCCCCTGCCCCAAATTGGGAAGGGCGGTTCTGGCCTCCCAGTGGCTGAAAGTCCCTACTGGTGGCCAAAATGAAGCGTCGGCAAGAGACCCCAGGGTGAGCTGTGGTTGAAACGAACTAGGTCTTTTAGTGTGGTTGCTCCCTTGGCCGACGAAATTTGTGGCCATGGGGGCCCTTTTATTTTATTAGCCCCATCCAACTTGCGACCCGGGTCAGGGGGGGAACCCCCGCTGGTTTAAGCTATCAATAAGCGGGGGAAAAAAGAAATTACTAGGTTCCCCTTTAGTAAGGCGAGCGAACGGGAAGGCCAGCTGGAATCGGATCCCTTGGCGTTTGATGTAGTCTGGAGAAGCGTCCTCAGCGGCGGACGGGCCCCAAGCCCCCTGGAAAGGGGCGCCGGAGGGGGGTGAGAGCCCCGTCGTCCCCGGCCCCTGTGCCCCACGAGGCGCTGTCTACGAGTCGGGTTTTTTGGGGAATGCAGCCAAAACGGGCGGAAAAATTCCCCCAAGGCTAAATACGGGTGAGAGGGGCCCATGCGAACAAGTACCGCGAGGGGGAAAAAGAAAAAGGGCTTTTAAAGAGAGTCAAAGAGTGCTTGAAATTTTCGGGAGGGGAAAGGGGTGGGGGCCGGCGATGCGCCCGGTGGATGCGGAATGGCGAATGGGGGGTTTCCCCTGTCGGCTCGGGGTGCGGCCGACGCGGATTGTGGGGGCGGCCCAAGCCCGGGCTTTGAAAAAGCTCGTGGAGTGCCGCCCCCGGGGATTGTGGACTGCAGCGCGCGCCGCCCGGGTGCTCACGCACCTGCGCGTACGGGCGTCGGCCCGGGGCTCCCATTGGCCCGTTTGAAAAACGGACCAAGGAGCTGACATGTGTGCAGTCACGGGCGGTAAACCCCTAAGGCGAAGGAAGCTGACTGGGGGGAAACCCCCCGGGGTTGCACCGCCGACGCCTTGTCTTTGGAAGGGGTTCGAGTGGAGCATGCCTGTCGGGACCCGAAAGATGGTGAATATGCCTGGCGGGGCGAAGCCAGAGGAAACTTGGTGGAGGCCCGCAGCGTCTGACGTGCAAATCGTTGTTGACTTGGGTATAGGGGCGAAAGACTAATCGAACCGCTAGTGGGGTTCCCTCCGAATTTTCCCCTCGGGATAGTGGAGCTCAGAGAGTTCTATGGGTAAGCAATGATTAGGGGTCGGGGGTGAAAATCCCCTCGACCCTTTCTCAAATTTTAAATGGGGGGGACGGGGGGGCTGCTTCGATGAGCCGCCCCATGGAATCGAGGCCCCAAGGGGGCCCCTTTTTTTGGTAAGCAAAAACTGGCGATGGGGATAAAGGGAAAAGCGGGTTACGGTCCCCCAACTGCGCGTAACCTAGAACCCAAAAGGGTGTTGGTCTTTAAAGACAGCAGGCGGTGGTCAGGGAAGTCAAAACCCCGTAAGGGTGTGTAAAAAACTCACCTGCCGAATAAAACTAGCCCCGAAAATGGATGGCGCTTAAGCGCGCGACCCACACCCCCGGCGTCAGGGCAAGGGCCTGGCCCCGTGAGTAGGAGGGGCGGCGGTCGCTGCAAAACCCCGGGCGCGAGCCCCGGGCGGGAGCGGGTCGGTGCAGATCTTGGTGGGGGGTAGCAAAAATTTAAATGGAACTTTTTAAGGCCGAAGAGGGGAAAGGTTCCTGTGAACGGCACTTGACATGGGGTTTGTCGATCCCAAGAGACGGGGGAAACCCGTTGATAGCGCGTCGCGCGCGAGCATCGAAAGGGAATCGGGTTAAAATTCCTGAACGGACGCGGCGGCTGACGGCAACGTTAGGGAGTCCCGGGGACGTCGGCGGGGGCCTTTGGGAAGGTTTTCTTTTTGTTTAACGGCCCGCCCACCTGGAAACGACTCAGGGAAAATGGGTCCCGCGGCCGGGGAAGGCACCCCACTCGCGGGTGTGGTGCGCCCGGCGGCCATGAAAATCCGGGGACCCAGGCCATCCGCGCCCCGGGCGTATTATAACCGCATCAGGTCTCCAAAGGTGAACAGCCCCTTGGGCGATGGAAAAATGTAGGAGGGAAGTCGGGAAAATGGATCCGTAACCCCGGGGGAAAAGGGTTTGGGTCTGAGGGCTGGGCCCCGGGGGTCCCAGTCCTGAACCCCCGGCTGTCGGAGGGGCTGCTCGAGTGCTCACGCGGCGAGGGGCGGGTCGCGCGTGCCGGCCGGGGGGGCGGGTGGGAACGGCCCCTTGCGGGGGCCTTCCCCGGGCGTCGACAGCCAGCTAGACTGGTACGGACAAGGGGAATCCGCTTTTTAATTAAAAAAAAAGCATTGCGATGGTCCTTGCGGATGCTCACGCAATGGATTTCTGCCCAGTGCTTGAATGTCAAAGTAAAGAAATTAAACCCAAGCGCGGGAAAACGGGGGGTAACTATGACTTCTTAAGGTAGCCAAATGCCTCGTCATCTAATTGTGAGCGCATGAATGGGTTAAAGAGATTCCCCTGCCGTTCTTCCAGCGAAAACCCCAGCCAAGGGGAAGGGCTTGGCGAAATCAGCGGGGGAAAAGACCCCGTTGGCTTGACTTAGTCCGACTTTTTGAAATGATTGAGAGGTTTAGTATGGGGGAGTCGGGAAATTGAAATACCACTACTTTTAAGTTATTTTATTATTTTCCCTGAATCGGGGCGGGCCCCCCCCTCCTTTTGGGCCAAAGGCCCTTCGGGGGCCCTCGGGGGGAAGACATTGTCAGGTGGGGAGTTTGGTGGGGGGCACATCTGTTAAAGATAACGCAGGGGGTCCTAAGTGAGCTCAACGAGAAAAAGAAATCTCGTGTGGAACAAAAGGGGAAAAAACTCGTTTGATTCTGATTTCCCGTACGAATACGAACCCTTGAAAGGGGGCCCATCGACCCTTTAGACCCTTTGAATTTGAAGCTGAGGGGTCAGAAAAAAATTACCCCAGGGATAATGGGTTTGGCAGCCAAGCGTTTTGCGACGTTGCTTTTTGACTTCGATGTCGGCTTTCCTATCATTTTTGAAGGAGAATTCACCCGTGTTGGTTGTTACCCACCAATGGGAAGTGAGCGGGTTTTGACCCTCTGGACGGTTAGTTTTCCCTACTGATGACGCGTCGCGACGTAAACCAATGTGGAGGAAACCCTTGTTCGCACAATTGGTCATCGCGCTTGGTTGAAAAACCCGTGGCGCGAAGCTCCCTGCGCTGGTTATGACTGAAAGCCTTAAAATAGAACCGGGTGGCACCGACGCCCGGTTCGTGCCCCATTGCCCACCAGGAGTGGGGCCATTCCCGGCCCCCAAAGGCAGTGTGTTTGGGCCCAAACCCGGCATACGGAAGAGTTTGCGGGCCGCCCTTGAATTTGATTTCCACGAGCAGTGAATGAACCCTTTGCAGCGACTTAATACGCGCGGGGTATTGTAAGGGGCAGAGTGGCCTTGCTCCACGATCCCCTGAGATTCGCCCCCTGTCGCTCCCATTCGTCCTCCCCCCTTTGCAAAACCCTTTTTACAACTCCCCAAAAAATTTTCACAAGGGTCCAGATAAGAGGGTTTAACTATAGAGTAAAACTATTTAATGTTCACGGGCCCTTGTGGTCCCTTTGTAACAACCCTTTGGGGTGTTGAATCTTGACCACACGCCCACGCCCAAAAAAGTATTGCATATCTATTGATGAAAAGTTGGGATAGGTGGGTTGGACCATTGGTATTCATTTCGTAGCATGTGGGTTTTTCAAACTCCTTGAGGATTTCCAGGGGAAGGGGGGTTTGGGTGACCAATCTTTGGGAAGAATCCCCCCCCATCTGCTTGCACTCCCAGTCGGTTTATGGTGGATTGGGCAAAAAAAAGAATCCGGAGTGCAATGGAAAGTTGCCATCATACCTTTGAGGCTCATCCGTGGGGTCCTAGTCGGCCATGGCCCCCGAAACGGACCGGACACGGATGGACAATGCCATGGTCGGCATCAAAAGAAAAAAATTCGGGAAATATTTTTTACTAATCAAAAATTATAAAGCTTTGATCCGAATGGTTATGGCATGTTAACATCCGGGTTTTGGGGCTCTGGGTCTGTGGCTGGGCCCCTGATCGGGGGTGGTCCGGGGCTCTGGCTTGCATCCGGGCTGGCCGGGGGCTCTGGGCCCCTGCACCCGGGTCTGGGTAGGCATTCGGCCCTGCCCCCGGGGATGCCCGGGGCCCCGGCCCTACTTCAGGGGTGGCTCAGGGCTCTCGGCCTGCACCCGGGGCTGGCCCCGGGGGCTTTCGGCCCTGCATGGGGCGGGCCCCGGGGGCTCTCGGCCCTGCATCCGGGGCGGCCCGGGGGCTCTCGGCCTGCATCCGGGGTGGCCCGGGGGCTCTCGGCCCTGCATTGGGGGTGGCCCGGGGGCTTGGGCCTGCCCCGGGTCGGGCCCGGGGCTCTCGGCCCTGCACCCGGGTTTTCCGCATAAAAAAAAAAAATTTCGGGAAATTTTAATATAATTCAAAAAATTTGAAACTTTGTACCATGAATGGTTATGGTATGCTTAACATCTCTGCAAAATTTCAGAAAAAAATCCTTAAATGAAGATTTTATGGGGGGGTGTGACTCCTGGCTATTTTGTGTTACCCGTGGGAGAGGGGAAAAGTTGCTATTTGTCTATAGGGGGGGTTGGTGCCGACCCCCTCGGTGGCCGACCGGAACGTGAGCGTGGCAGTCCGTGAGGCACCCCGGGGGGCAAGGAGGGGGGCCCCCGGCCTTGGTCGCCCCCGGCTATCGCCGGCGGTGGCATTCGGTGGTCAGTGGGGCTTTTTTCAGGGTTCAGGGGGTTATTGTCTATAGGGGGGTGGTGCGACCCCCTCGGTGGCGCCGTGAACGTGAGCGGGGCCCCACCGTCCGTGAGGCACACCAGGGGCAAGATTGGTGGACCCCCGGGCCCGTGGGCGGTGGTCGCCGCGGATTCGGTGATGGTCGGCTTTTTTCAGCGTTAGTGGGTTATTATGGGGGGTGCCCGAAGCTGATAGTAGGTCTCCGACCTTTTCCCGGGACCAGACCATACCCGTGCCCGTGCTCACTCCGTGGCCACTGCTTCAAAAACACACCACCCGGCGCGCGCGCGGGCGCGGGCGCCGGCGGGGCCGGGTGGGGTGGGGGGTGTGTTAGGCGGGGTTTAGATTTTTTGTGTTAGCAAGTGTCGTGTGACAGTGTGTTTGACAGTGTGTTAGAAAAGTGGGTTTGAAAGGTGTTGACAAAGGGGGTCTTTCACCCCCGTCTGGCTCTGGGACCGGCCGGGGTCCGGGCTGTGTCGGGGTCCTTTGTCGGTAACTCGGCCCCGCTCCGGGGGGTCTTGGGGCCTCGGTCTTGGCTTGGCCCTACATCCGGGGTCCTTGGTCGGTATGGGGGCCCGGGATCCCGGGGGCCTTGGCTTCGTGCTCGGCTCGGCTTTTGGGACTCTCGGGCCCGGGATCGGGGCAGGGCCCGGGTCTTCGGCCCTGATCCGGGGCTGTGTCCGAGGCCCTTTGGGTTGGGGCTCGGCCCGGCATCCGGTGTGATCGGACCCCCGGTTCGTGACTCGGCCCGGGGGTTTCAGGGGCAGGGCCGGGGCTCTTGGCCCGGGGTCAGGGGCTGGCCCGGTCTTTTCCCGGGCCCGGCACGGGGCGGCCCCGGGTCTCTCGGCCCTGGCATGGGGGGGGGTGCCTCGGGGCCCCGGCTTGCTCCGGGGTTGGACCGGGGGGTCTCGGCCCTGCATCGGGGCTGTGTCCGGGGCCCTTGGCTTGGTGGCTCGGTGGCATCCGGGCTGGTTCGGGGCCTTGGTTCGTGACTCGGCCCGGATAGTTGCAGGGGCGGGGCCCCGGGGCCTCGGCCGTTGCACCCCGGGGGGGCCCCGGGGTCTCTGGGCCCTGCATCCGGGGTGGCCCGGGGGATTGGGCCCCTGCACCCGGGGCGTTCCGGTGCTCTGGCCCTGCATCCGGGGCTGTGTCCGGTGCTCTGGGCCCCTGCTCCGGGTGTGCAGGCAAAAAAAAATTTTCGAGAAATTTTAATACTAATAAAAAAATTATGAAACTTTGTATCTGAATGGTTATGGTTGTTTAAATCTTGCAAAATTTCAGATAAAAAACCCCTTTAAAAATGAAGTTTTATGGGGGGGTGTGACCTCGGCTTTATTGATGTCTACCCGGGGGAGAGGGGAAAAGTTGCATTTTCTAAGGGGGGGGGTGCGACCCCCCTCGGTGGCGACCGTGCGCTTGACCCTGGCCACTGTCCTGAGCCTGCTTGGTTATCCGCAGGGCACCCCTGGGGCAAGGGGGTGGGCCCGTCGGCCGGCGGCGTCGGTCCCCGGCGGCTGGTCCCCGGCGGTGGGCTTTTGGTGGTCAGTGGGCCTTTTCAAGGTTTAGTGGGTTAATTTTCGGTGTTTCGGCCCTTCCCCGGCCTCCACTGGTCTTCCGCATGGGAGACCCTTGCGTTTGGTCCCCGATGGTTATTGTCGGTTCCCGGGGGTTGCCCTTGCGGGTGTTGTGTATTCGGGGGGGCCTGGGTGACGTCCCGTTCGTCTTTGTCCCGGGTTTTTCTGTTTTCTCTTTCGTGTTAAAGGGTGGGGGTTATGGTCAGTTGGTGAAATTGTTTGGTGGGGTTTGCAAAAGTCTAAGCTATTGGGGGGTCATGGATGCGGCTGTATACGTTGACGTGATGCACATGAGTGGTTTTTGAGTTGTTTGGGGGGGGGACGGGCTCGGCTTTGAGCATCGAACCGTGGGGTTACATCTTCTTCATTGGCTCTTCCCTGACCCGATGGTGGAGAACGGTTCCTGTGTTGCCAACCCAAAAAGGGGGGAAATTTTCATGTTGCAAAACCCGTTCTACCTTGTGTCCTTGGGGTGCTTTGGTGGACATCGTGGGGGCCCACTAGTTCAGTTTTTCCACCTCGGTGCGTTTCATGGATAGTGTGTCGCTTGTGCTCTCGGAGCTGGAAGTGATGTGGCCATGGGTGCTTCATCCTAAAGGGTTTGGGCCCCGCCCCTTCGTTTTCATTTATTATGACTGCATCTTCCTTATCTTTGGTGTTCGGCCCGAGCCTAGGGGTGCGTCGAATGAGGAATGCTACCGGGTTGATCCTGATGTCATATGTTGTCTAAAAGTTTAAACCCATGCTGTGGAGTATGAACAAATTCAGATGTGAAACTGGAAGGGGTCTTTAAAATCGTTTGTTTGTTTGATGGTCCCTGCTATCGGATAACCGTAGAAATTCAGAGCAAATACGTGCAAAAAACCCCCGACTTTTGGAAGGGGGCTTTTTTAAGAAAAAAAGGTAACGCGGGCTCTCCCCGTTTTTTTTTGATGTTTCATGAAAATCGAGGATCGAAAGGCCTTGGGGCGGCGACGCATCATTCAAATTTTGCCTATCCTTTGATGGTTGGATAGAGGCCCCCTGGTGGGGGGGTACGGGAATTAGGGTTCATTCCCGGGGAGGGAGCCTGGAAACGGCTCCCCCTCCCGAAAGGGACAGGCGCGCAAATTACCCCAAACCTGACCGGGGAGGTAGTGAAATAAAAAACAATACCGGCTCATTGGTCTGGTAATTTGGGAAAGAGTACATCTAAACCCTTTAAAGGTACCCATTGGGGGCAAGTTGGTGCCAGCAGCCGCGGTAATTCCAGCCCAAAGGTATATTTAAGTTGTTGCAGTTAAAAAGTCGTGTTGGACCTTGGGTTGGGTCGGCGGGCCCCCTCACGGTGTGACGGCCCTCTTGTCCCCTTTTGCCCCGGCCCATGCGCTCCTGGTCTTAAATTTGGGGGGGTGTGCCTCCCGGCGCAGTTTCTTTGAAGAAATTAGAGTGCTCAAAGCAAGCCCACGCTCTGAAACATTAGCATGGGGTAAATACAGGATTTTGGTCCTATTTGTTTGGGTTGGGATCGGAAAATAATGATTAACAGGGGGCAGTCGGGGGCATTCGTATTTTATAGTCAGAGGTGAAAATTTTTGGATTTATGAAGACGAACAAATGGAAAAACATTTGCCAAGGGTGTTTTATTAATCAAAAACGAAAGTTGGGGGCTCGAAAACGATCAGATACCGTCCTAGTCTCACCAAAACGATGCCGACCAGGGATCGGGGATGTTGCTTTTTGGACTCCGCGGCACCCTTTTGAGAAATCAAGTCTTTGGGTTCCGGGGGGAGTATGGTGCAAGGCTGAAAATTAAAGGAATTTTCGGAAGGGGACCCCCAGGAGGGAGCCTGCGGCTTAATTTGACCAACACGGGGGG
>JAVBHU010000942.1:0-13327 GCA_034768395.1 Linum lewisii | reverse complement strand
AGAATGGGTTACGAGAAGTACGGGCGAGACCCCTTTTGTGGGGGGAACCGATACCCTTTAGGGTACAGCGGGAAGCTTGGGGGTTCGGGGTAGGTCCCGATCTTCGGTCCTCTTTAAAGGGGGGGCCCTGTTTTTTTAAGGCCCAGGCTGCGGGGGCCCCGTGTCCTCTGAGGGGGCCGCACGAGTCACTTAACATAATGGGGGGGGCCCTCCTGTAATGGAAGGGATTTTTGGCAGGCGGACAGGGGGCCGCCCGGGGACGGCCCCCTCCCCGGTTTCGGGGTGAATTCAACGGGGGCCCTAATTCCCCCCGTAGGTTTTGGGGCCGTAAAGGCTCGGGGATTAGGAACGCTTCAACGCCCTGGAGTGATGGCCGTTTTCACATGTGGGGGGGGCGGTAAAACCCCCAAGGCCCCCATCAATTGCCCCCAGTAGGGTTCGGGGCCGAAAGAGGCTTGAGGCGATTTATGGGATGCTTCAAACCCCTTGCAGTAAGGCCCCCCTGGCCTGGGGGGGGGGGATTTTCTTTTTGCCGATGCTGTTCCCGGGTAATAAAAGGGGTGGAGCTTTCTTTTAAAAGGTAACCCCCCTCACATGTCTACCTTTTCCCCACCCCTGGGGGACCGGGCTCGTTTTTTTCGGGAACTTTTTCGTTCCCCCGCATTAGTATAAAAAGGGTTTTTCCCCCCTTTTTGGGCCCCCCACTTGGGGCAACGTTTCTTGAGAGCTTCCCCCCTTCCTTTCCAATTTTTGAGCTTGTCCCCTTGTCCCCCTTTGTCCGTTTTTACCCTTAAAACCCTTTCCCCCTTGCCGTGTTTTTCAAAATTTCGAAGGCCCTTCTGATCGAGTCGTCTTCCCTCCCCCAAAGCAAGTGGTTTTTTGAGATTCTTGCTTTCGTTTTACCGCCCATTTATTTTTTTCTTTGCTTTTTTTCTTGATTGGGGCCCCTGCCTTCATTCCCTTCTTTGGGTGGGGAGATGTCGTCTAGGGGGGTCATCATCCCCCGGGGATTATGCCCTTTTAGAGAGTTGTTGAGGCATGCGGGAAGCGAGCCTCCCCCCCCGCCCCCCCAAAGGGGACGGGACAAGCCGGCCCCGGGACCCCGTTCCCCCCCTTTTGTTTGTTCCCCCTCCTCTTCTATTTGTGCCCTTTCCTTTGTTGTAGGAGGTTATAGAAGGGAGGAGAGGTCGGGGGGGATGGTCGTCTTTGATTAGTCAACGAGTCCCCTTTGTCCCCCCAGGCCTTCAGGGGAAAAAAATTTTTATGAGGAAGGGTCGGGGCGGCGGATCCCCAAAATCAAAGGACAGATGCCATATCCCGGAGGATTCCGATTTTGTCTTCAACCCGTACGCCCCATTTTTACAGGAGTAACCCTTTGCTGAGGCGTGATCCACTTCCTTCCCTTTGGCGGGCACTCCGCGTCGGCAAACCAGGTTCCCAAAAATCCAAATCGAAAAGCGTTCGCCGGTTCGCGCGTGGCAACCGGGGGTTCACCCAAGGAGGCTTGGGGTTTTGATCTTGACACCGGGGGTGTGGGGAATATGGGTACAAATAGAACCTGGGGGCAATTTTGGGAGGGGTACCGCGACTGCCGGGGAAAGGGGGGCCGGGTACTTTCCTTATTCAAGAAGAACGCCCTGGAAAGGGATTTTGAACGATTTTTTGCATCCCCCAAAGCTTCAAGTACGCTGCCCCCGGCCCCCTTTGTCATAGGAAACTGTCCCCCCGGGGGGTGGGCGTTTGGGGGGAGGCCTTTTTTACGGTCTCCGTTTCCCTTGGTTCCCGGGAGCTGGAGCCTGGACTGTTGGACGTCCCCAGGGCTCTCCAACCCCCCCCTGGGCGATATGTCAGCTTTCAGGTGTCATGTGTGAAGAGGGATGTCCTCCCAGGCCCGAGTTTTCCGCCTCTTACGGGCCCAAGATTAACCAAAAGGACACTTTCTCAAAAGGAAGCGCCTCAGGGAGGGGGAGTTTATGGTGCCTAAAGGCGGCTCCTGTGGGCACAGCTTTTTCTTTTAAAAGCGTTTCACCGGAGGATGTTTTCTGGGCGGAGCGCCCGCCCTACTGGTGTGGGGGCTCAGGTTTCAAAAACCCGGCCCCCTTCAGGAAAATGTGCGCCATTGGAACTGGGGAAAACCCCGGGAAATTACAATCTAAAGAAGGGGGGCCCCGAGGTCCTGAAGGCCGGGGTAGGCGGCGGTGGTAAACGGACTTTTTTGAGAGGTGCTGGTAGTTGGGCGCCCTTGTAATTCCATTTATTCTTTCAAAGCCTAAATGTTTGTTTTGTATTATTTGGGGGCAGGAGCTCCATCTTGCGGCTTTGCTAAAAAGCCAAAACGCGGGGAGGTCCCTTACCAGCCGCAACCTAAAACCCCGGGGGGCGGATCACAGAGAGGCAAAACCCCGCCCAAAACCGCCCACACGGGAAAAGAGCGGGCGGACAATATCGCCGGAAAACAAACCCCAAAGGGGCCCCGGGGAGTCCCCCATGCAGAACGGGGGGAAAAGGCAAAGCGCCAAGCTCCCCAGAGTAAAGATTGGGGAAAAGAAAAAACGGTGGGAAAAGCTCTTCGAAAACCCCCCTTTCCCTTTGGGGGGAGTACACCCGCCCCCTTCCGGCGATGAAAGCCAACCTTAAGGGCAACGAATTCTCAGGGGCCCGCCCTCCAACTGGCAGCCGAGGGATACACCACCCCGGTCGGAGGAGGGGTTCGCCTATGGCGTGGAGCAATGGCGATTGGACCAGGGAACTCTTCGTTGGAGCAGATGTCATAAACTATTTTGTTCTACCCTCCAATGGGTTAAGAAACTTTGGATTGCTTTGTTTGCAGTTTTTGGGAACCCCCGGCGCACTGCTTTCGCGGAAAAGGCGTTGGGGCCCGAGCAGCCCCAAGGTGCTAGGAGCTGGAAATAGCTGCGGGAAGCTCGGGGCCCCCAGCAGTGGAAGGCAAGTTTCCCAGGCGAAAAAGGAAGGGACGAGGAGGGGGCCCCGGCTTCTGGTAATACCTCTTATCTTTGGATTTGGTCCGGTTGCGCCGCTAACCCAAGCCCCTGAACACATTTTGGGACTTACAGGCGGAGCAGCAGAGGCGCTACAAGGTGGAGGGGGCCCTGCCCCAGGCGGAGGGGGATAAGGCCCCCTGAAGGAGCAAGTGGCCCCTTTTGGGGACCGACAAGGCGTCATGGCCCGAGGATCTGGGGGCCCAAAACAAAGGACTTGGAAAACCGCGACCCCCCTTTAAAGAAAAAAGGAGGGACCCTTAGGCCTGAAGGCGGATGTGGGAAAAGGGCCCCGCCGAGAAAACTGAAAAAGGAGCTGGCGACGGGGCAAGGTCCTGGACAAACCCTTGCTGTGTACGCCCCAACTCCCCACGGGGAAGGGACTGTTCCCGGAATCAGGAGCAATGTTCCCTTGACGTCTCGGCGGCTGATGGCGCAGGGGGTATAAAAAAGAATCGCGACTCCCCAAATATTCCTCAGACCGCCCAAGGAGCTGTTTTCGGAGGCCCTTTTCTGAGGGACCTTGCCCCAAAGGAGTGGGGAAGAAAGCCGTGCGAGAGGTCCGGGGGGGAAAGGCGGGGTCTCGGGCTGGCGCTAGAATTCCCCGCCGTAAAATTGCCCCTTTTCGGTTTCCCCTCTTTTTTACCCAAACTATCCCCCTTGTTGAAGTTTGAAATGCCAAATTTTATCCATTGTCATCCCCCTTTTTTTTTTTTTTTTGGCAAACTTCAATTTTTTTTTCTGAGGTGATTTCCCCTTGGGGGAAAATGGCAATCGAAGTGTTTTGGGGTTTCCCCCTTTGGGGGAAACCGAACTTGGAGGAAAAAATTGGGGTTCCCCCTTGGGGAACCCGAATGATGAGAATTTATTTCCGCCCCGGGGGGAAACCCAATTCGAAGGGTATGTTGTAACATCCCCGCCCAACCGAACGGGTTAGAACTCAAGTTTGGGTGCTAAGGGGCCGGAAACGGTACTTAAGAGGGCTCTTGAGGTTTGGGGCGTTTTTGGGGGGGTGTGCCGGGTTGAAATTGCAAAAAGAGGGGGGAAATGTGTACAGTAAAAAAAGGTCATTTCGGGCCCTAATGTCGCCAGGGACATTTTGAAGGTCAGGCGCACTTTTCAATTAATTCCAAACTTTCGGCAAATTTCAAATGTGGCCTTTTAGGGGTCAATGTGCGCCGGGCAATTTTGACATGCCCCGGCGCACATTTTGTGCATAAAAGACGGAAATTGCACAGAAATCCGATTTTTCGTTCCCTTTTCTCTCTCCCCGAAAACCTTTGACGAACCACTTCAAGCAATCTTCGAAGGGTGATTCCGGGAGCTGTAGAGGTCGGAATTGAGTTCCGTTTTGTTGCTATGGATTCGTAAGCGACGAGGAGAAGAGATTGCTAACCTCTATTTTGGGTTTCTGGCTGTAGGTCGTAAAGCAGTAAGGAAGGGTAGAGCTACGAGTTTGGGGGTTGGAAATCGAGTTTCTGGGGAACTAAAAGACGATTAGAGCCTCGTCTTCTATTCCAGTGGGGCCTAGCGTTGTGTAGGTAGTTTGGACAGCGTGAGGATTTTTAAATTTGGATTTAGAACAAAACCTTTAGGTTATGCATGAAAATGGTGAGCGTAAAAGGGGATAAACGTTCTTGTGAATTTACTTGATTGCTATTGTGATTGCTGTGGATTGATTGTTGTTGTTGATTGCTATGATTTGGGGTTGGGTGTGAGCTGAAGTGAATCAAGTAATGGATTGACATAGAAATGAGAAATTAGGATGGTTGGGAGATGAGTGCAGGTGCTATGATATTATGAATTGCTGGTTGTGGATGCAGGAGAGTTGCCCTCCCAATGTGGGGTCGCTCTGAATAAGAGGAACAGGTGGGGTGACCCTAGACTCATGACATGGCCCCTCCTTGTACTTGCAGGTGGGGGTGGCCGGTGAGCTAGCCGGTTCCCCTTTGGTTGATTGAAGTGTGTATTGTGGTCGTGGCTGGAGCGTGGAACCAAGGGATGTATGAGAACCGTGTACGGTGATATGAATGGGATGATGTGAATTGTGCCTTGTGGGGGAATGAGTTGTGATGAGTTGGATTTGTGGTTTTTGGTATTTGAATGTCAAAGTAAAACCCTGAAGGAGCCCACACTACCCCACCGAGGGTACTGGTTGTTGAGTCTGATCCATTGGGGGTGGATCCCCTTGACATGGGTGTCAAGGGGGGGAGTGACGAGATTGATGTGAGAATGATGATGGTTAATGAGAACGCGTTCCCCATGCGGTCAGTAGGGGAGCGCGAGGATTTCCCCATGCGGTTAGGGAAGGTTGCGCGGCCGGCCGGTGGTGGTGTGGAAAAGGCTCCTTGGCGCCTAATAACTCACCTAGATAATATGAATGTGAATGTTTGTGTGCTTGTGGTTGGGGGTAGTGACTTGGTTGATGGATGTGATGTGATGATGCTGTGTTTTGCCGTGGATTGATGTATTTTTTATGTGTAATTCTATCGTTATGAGTTGTGCATGAGAACAAAAAACTGACCAACGTGATCACCTAGACTGCTTTTAGGGAATTAAAAATATGGAAAGGGGGGTTGGGATTGGTTCCATTGTTGGATGTCTTGTGCGGAGTGGGACCGCCCATAGAGTAGGACAGCGTGTAGGTAGGCCCAGTGGGTTCACTCAATTTCAATAGGAAATTGATCCCTTTTCCCCTTTTTCAGGATCTCGGGCTAGTAAGGTGGCTGTGGAGTTGAGTTCGGGTTGATAATCGTGAAAGTTCGGACGGAAAGCCTAGGTGAAGACTGGGATTACACGGAGTTGACTTTTTTTTCATTTCAGTTGACAATGGGATTTTGGGTTTTTATGTATTTACTGGTTTATGGTTGGATTGGGGATTTATGATGGTTTGGTTTTACCCGGGATTTCGGTTTCACGTGTTTTTTAGGCCTCTTATGCTTTTACTGTCTTTTGCTCCCCGTCGTTTTTACCCTTGTTTTTACCTCGGTAGTACCTGGGCCCGGTTCAACCACGGGTTTACCCCCGGGTGATTCGGGTCGGGTGTTACAAATGGTATCAGAGCCTGGTTTGTCGCTTTGTACCGGTTGATTATCTTCTTTCTTTGGGGAGTTTAAATTTAAACCCCGTTGGGAGGGAGGGTGAGACATCGGTACGGGACGACATTCCAAGGGTTTTTGTCAAACTGTTTTAAATGGGTGGGATTTTTGAAATCAAGTGGTGAATTGAGTTGTTTGAAGTTTCTTGAGCGGGTCAACTGAAATTTTTAAAAGTCCTTCTTAGTGAACCCCGTCGCAAGGGAAGTAGGGCCACCCCGGGAACTGGGTTTTGGAGGAGGAGCTCCTAGGGTTTCCCAACCGAGTCTGTTGAAGGGGTGGAATTTTGGGGGGTTTTGCGGGGAGATAGCTGATCCTGAGGGGGGGGAGCAGTGGCTTCAGGAAGTGAGTACAAGTTCCTGCAATGGGGGACTTTATGAGGAGCTTAAGGGGGCAAGCAAGGCCTTCCGTTTAAGGGGCAGCTTTGAATTGGTGGAATCGATGCCGCAGAGTCGAGTGGTTTCCGCCAGAGATGGAGTTGGAGAGTTTGTGGAGGGTGTTTCTGATCATTTTGCCCGGACCTCTGGCTGAGGAGAAAGCCCAAAGGGGTTAGAGTTTGGAGCAAGGGGAGAAGTCCGTTCTGGATATTACATAAGTTCCTTCCCCCTCTAATGGTATGATGAGGGGGCCCCCCGGGAAGGGTCTTACCAAATTTTTAAGAATGGGTTTAGAGGGAATTCAGGAGGGGGAGTCACCACCCCTGAAAGGGGAGCCTTGTGTCAGTTAAGGCAGCCCCCCCCCTTTTTGAAAGGGAAAGGTGGAGAAGAAAAAGGGAAGAGAAAAAAGGGGAAAGGCAACTGCCCCCCCCTACTCAGTCTCCCATTCCAGTTCCCCGTGAAGAGAACTAGACCCCCCTTTTCTGGGTTCGGGGCAGAGTCGATCCCAATGAGGGGTCGATGATTGTTTATTGGGGGCCCCCCGGTCAAAAGAGTGTGGTTCCCCTGCTCGTATAGGGCCAGTTTTTTTGGGGGGGGACCCCGTCTGGGTTACCACATGTGCAATGTGGGAAGCGTCACTTCGGAGTTTCCATCTGTTGGAGGTGTGATGTTCACTTGTGGGCAGCGCGGAACAGGATTCTGAACTGCCCAAACCCAGGAGAGTACCCCAACTCGTTGTGGGACGGTGAGGGCCCTAGGCCCCTTTCTGGGATTTATGGAGGGGAGGAGGGGGAGGTTGGTAGGGGGGGAGGGGGCGGGAGCTAATGCCAATGTTGGAGCTGGGGGGGGAAAAGGGGAGGCTTTTTGTCTTAAAAGGGGGTGGGGCAGAAAATGCGAACGGTGGTGACGGTATGTTCTCATCTTAGATTTTCGTTTGCTTTGTTTGATTCGGGGAAACCCCTTTCCCCTTTGTATCAAAAAAATGTTTGGGTAGTTTGGGTATTGAGTAGTATTTTGGGGGTGTTAGTTGGGCGTCAGAACTTTTTGGGGATTTCCCGTTCGGGTGGATAGGTCTGTAGAGGGTTGTAAGGGTGTGGGGGGTGTAGAGTTCTTGGCGACTTGGTGGTGTTCCTTTCAATGAATTCGAGTTATCTGGGGAGGGTTTGGTTGGTAGGCTGGGGTTTTCTTGATTGTCGAAGAAAGGGGGTGTTGTTAGGTGGGAGGTGTTGGTCAAGTGGTGTTAAGGGTTTTTAGGAAAAGAGAAACTGCACCCTTTGGGGGGAATTTCGCAATCAAGCCTTTTCTTGAAACCAAGAAGGGTTTTTGAGGCTTTACTGGTGCAGGTATCAGTTTTAGCGGAATGAGGGTTTGGGAAGGTCCAGTAGTCGGGAGTTTGGGATGTGTTTGAGGAACTACCTGGGGCCCGATCGGCGTGAGGGGGGTTTCCCAATATAGATTTGGGTTTCCCTGGAACTGCCCCTTTCTTATTCCCCTTATGCATGGCCCCGGCGGAGTTAAAGGAGTTGAAGGGGGCAATTGCAGGAGCTTTGGTTAAGGGGGTTATCCCCCCAAAAGCGTGTCCCCGGGGGGCACCGGTGTTTTTTTGTGAAGAAGAAGGATGGGTCGAGGGGGGATGTGTATTGATTTTGGGGTTGGGAACAAGGGCGACGATAAAGAATCGTTCCCCATTCAAGGATAAAAGACCTTTCGATCAATTGAAAAGGGGCTGAAGTTTTCCCGAAGTAGATTGAGGTCGGGTTATCACCAGTTTTAAGGTGGAGGAAGGATTTCCCGGGCCCAATTTACAGCCTTTTGGGGCCCGTATGGCATTTTTTGAGTTTCTGGTGATGCCGTTTTTTTTCACCAAGCTCCCCCCGCGTTTTTGGCTCTCATGAACAAGGTCTTCCCCGAAAAATTTGGATAAGTTTTGTGTTTGTGTTTTTCGATTTTATCCCCATTTATTCTAAGAACCCGGAAAAGGGGATGAGGGGGCATTTTTAGGATTTTTTTTCATAGGTTGAAGGGGAAGCAGCAACTATTTGCCCAAATTCTCGAAAATGTTTCCCTTTTGGGTTGGGGGAGGTATTGTTTCTTTGGGATTTTGGGGTTTTTAAAAGAGGCGTTTGGGGGTTGACCCAAAAAAGATCGAAACGGGGGGTTAAATTTGGGTTTCCCCCTAAAATGGTCGAAATGAGGGGCTTCTTGGGGGGGTTTGTGGTTATTACCCAAAGGGTTTTTAGAGGGGGGTTTTCTACCAAAGGTCTCCTTTACATAGGTTTTTTGGGAAGGATCGAGGTATGAGTGGGGTTTTAGGAATGTTTAGAGGGGGCTTTGAGGAGTTGAAGAAAAATTGGGCTTAGCCGGGGGTTGAACCCTTTCCCGTTTGAAGGTGGAGGTATGTGGTATTTTGTGAAAGATTTTGCAAGGATTGGGTTTGTGTTTGTTTCAGAATGGGAAATTTGTCGCTTAGGTTTCCCCCACAGCTTTGGGTTTCATGAGGTGAATACCCCAAACCCCCCATTTGGTTGTTAGCCCGCAGGGTGTTTCCCCTTAAAGTTGTGGAGGCATTATTTGTAGGGTGAGAGTTTAAGTTATGACGATACAAGATTTTTAAGCATTATGGATCAAAAGGGCTGAATGGAGGAAGGGGCGTTGGGTGGGGTTTTGAAGGATTTTTGATGTACTTTGATACCCCCGGAAAAGCTATGTGGTTGCGGATGCTTTAAAGTGAAAGGATTTTGGGGGGATCTTAGAGCTTTAAGGGGGTAGGATGCAGCTAGTTTGATGTGGGAAGTTTGTTGCCAAGTAACATTGGGCCCAAATTTGAATGATAGGATTGGTGGGACCCAGCTCAAGGATCTCTTGGTGGCTTTGGGGGGAAGTGAAAAAAGGGGAAAAGGATTTGAAATGGGGGTTTTTTTTAAGCAAGGGCGGTTGTTGGGGGGGGGTAAGGGGAATTGGGGGGGATTTTTAGGAGGTTTTGGGGGGGCGATTTGGGAGAAAAAAACCCTTTTTTTGTTTTGGGGCCAGGAAAGAAAGGGTGTGGTGTTTTGGGGGATTGTTGGGTTTTTTAGAAGTAAGGGGGATAGGGGGTTTATTATTCCCATTTCCGGAGTGGAAAATTTTGGGGGAAAAAGGGAAAGGGGGGGGGGGGGGGGGGCCCGGGGGAAAGGGTTTGGGGGTTTGGTTTTTCCCCGTTTGTGGTGGGGTTTTGGGGGGGAAAAAATTTTTGGGGTGGTGGGGGTTTTTTGGGGGGGGGCCCAAATGGGGGGGGGAGGGGGGGGAGGGGGGGGGGGGGGGGGGGTGTGTTTGGGGTTTGGGGGGTTTGGGGGGGGGGGGGGTTTTTGGGGGGGGGGGTTTGGGGTGTTTTTTAGTTTTTTGTTGTTTTTTTTTTTTTTTTTTCACCTTTTTTTTTTTTCTCCCTTTTTTCCTTTTTTTGGGGAAAGGGGGTTTGTTTTGGGAAAGGGGGGGGTTGTTGGTTTGTAGGTGGGGGTGATCCTTTACTTCAGTCCTACTATTCCGGAGGGGAAAATTTGCGGACTCACCATGGACTTTGTATCGGGTTTTCCCGCCGGATAGAGAGGGGAGGATCCCGTGTGGGTAATAGTCGACCGTTTGACGAAATTTTGCGCTTTTTATCCCCTTTTTTTTTTTTTGATTTAAGCCTAGTGTGGGGTTAAAAGGGGGAAAGTTATTATAGAAGAGGTGGTGAGGTTGCTGGGGTTCCCCCCAACCATCGTCTCCGTTTGGGATCGGGTTTCAGTCCCATTTTTGGGGGGGGGCTGCAGCAGTTGGGAAACTAAGCTAAGTTTCGACGGGTATCCCCCCTCAGAGGGGGTTGGGAAAGGGGGGAGAAAAAGGATCTTTTCTTGGAGGAGTTGTTGAAAAGGGTGTGCTATGGAGTTTAAAACCCTTGGATGAATTGTACCTTTGTTTAAATTGTTTTAAAAAATGACCTGTAGTTTAAGTTGTCCTTTTGAGGGGTTTGTATGGGGGGGGAAGGTGTAGGACGCCTTTGTGTTGGGTGAGGAAGGTGGAGGGGTTGTGGGTCCTCAAGTTGTGCAAAAAGAAGGGGATGGGTTAAGATTTATCAAAAGGAGAGAATTGAGAGCAGCTCAAGATAGGCAAAAAAAAACTATGTGCGGTGTGCTAGAGAGTGAGTTTCAATGTTGGGGAGAAGGTATTTTTAAAGGTGTCCCCGTGGAAAGGGCTGATCTTTCTTTTGAAAAGGGAAGTTGGCGCTGGAATGGGCCCCCTTATGAGATTCTGCTAAGTCGGGTCGGTGGTTATGTTTTGGGGCTTTCCCGGGGGGTGGAAAGGATACAAAATGTTTTCATGTGGGGTTGGCGGTATAGGGGGGACCTTCTCATGTAATTCCCCGGAAGAGGTGGAGATTGAGCAAGATTACTTATGAGGAGAAGGGTGCGATCGTGGATGGGCAAGTCGGGTTTGGGAAATAAGCAGTTTCCCGCAGCTAAAGGTGGTGTGGGGGGGAACCCATGAGAGGAGTCGGTATTTGGGGACTGAGGAGAGTTGAGGGGGGCGGTCCCCGGAGTTAGTGGAAGTGTAGATTCAGGTTTTAAATTTTCCCTTGATGCTGTTTTGTTTTTGCTCGTGGTGGTGTTGGCCCAAGAAGGTCTAGGATGTGTTGGTATTTATTGCTGGATAAGTGGGGTGTTTTCGGGGACGAAATCCTTGAATTTTTGGGGATTGAACATCCCCCAACCGAAGGGTTAGAACTCAAGTTTGGGGACAAAGGTCCCGGGGGAAAAACGGTACTTAAGAGGGTCTCTTGAGGTTTGGGATTTTTGGGTGTGTGCCGGGTTGAAGTTGCAAAGAGGGAACTGTGTCAGTAAAAAAAGTGTCATTTCGGGCCCAAATGTGGAGGCGTTTTTGAAGTTCAGGGCCTTTTCAATTAATTAGAAAAACTTCGGAGAATATTCAAAATGTGGCCTTTTGGGGTCAATGTGCGCGGCGCACATTTTGACATCCCGGCGAATTTTGTGCTAAAAAGGGGCGGAAAATTGCAAGAAATCCGTATTTTCGTTCCCCTTTTTTCTTCCCCCAAAACCATTGACGAACCAACTTCAAAACAATTTGAAAGGGGGATTCGGGAGTGTAGAGGTCGGGAATTTAGTTCCCTTTGTTGTATGGATTCGTAGCGACGAGGAGAAGAATCGTAAACCCCTTTTTTTTGGGTTTTGGTGTAGGTCTTTAGCAGTAAGGGGGGGTAGAGCTAGAGTTTGGTGGTTGGAAATGAGTTTTGGGGAACTAGAAGACGTTAGAGCCTCGTCTTTATTCAGGTGAGGGCCCTAGGTTGTGTGGTGTTTGGCAGGTGAGGGTTTTAAATTGGATTTAGAAAAAACCCGGTTATGCGAAAATGGTGAGGTTTAAAAGGGGGTAAACCGTTCTGTGATTTATTTATTGTATTTTGATTGCTGTGATTTATTGTTGTTGTTGTTGCTATGATTGGGGGGTTTGGGGGTGAGCGAAGTGAATCAAAAATGGATTGACATAGAAATGGAATTAGGATGGTTGGGAGATGGTGAGGTGCTATGATATTATGAATTGTGGTTGTGGATGAGGGAGTTCCCCGCCAATTTTGGGGTCGCTCTAAATAAGGGAAAACAGGTGGGTGCCCCCTGATCATGAAGGGCCCTCCCCTGTACTTGAGGTGGGGGTCCCGGTGGCTAGGGGTTTCCCCCTTTTGGTTTTAAAAGTGTGTTTGGGGTGTGGCTGGAGGTGGAAACAAGGGAGTATGAGAACGTGTCGGTGATATGAATGGGGATGATGTGAATTTTGTCCCTTGTGAGAATGAGTTGTGATGAGTTGGATTTTGGTGTTGGGTTTTTGAATGTCAAAGTAAACCCTGAAGGAGCCCCCTACCCCAACAGGGGTATGGTTGTTGAGTTGACCCATTGGGGTGGCCCCCTTGACATGGGTGTAAGGGGTGAGAGATTGATGATGGAATGATGATGGGTTTAAGGGAAGGTTCCCCTGCGGTAGGGGAGGCGAGGATTCCATCGGTAGGGAAATGCGTGGCGGCGGTGGTGGTGTGGATAGCTCCCTTGGGCCTAATAATCCCCTGATAATATGAATGTGAATGTTTGTGTGCTTGTGGTTGTGGTGTGCTTTGGGTTTATGGATGTGATGTGATGATGCTGTGTGTGCCGTGGTTTATGTATTATTTAGTGTAATTTATTTATGAGTTGTCATGAGAAAAAAGAAAGACCAAAGTGATACCTAGATGCTTTTAGGGAATTAAAATATGGAAAGGGGGGGGGTTTGGGATTGGTTCCCTTGTTGGATGTCTTTTGGGGGGTTGGGAGTCCATGAGTAGGCAGCGTGTAGGTGGCCGTGGGTTCACTCAATTTTAAAAGGAAATTGATCCCTTTTCCCCTTTTGGATCTGGGTGTAGAGGTGGTGTGGGGTTGAGTTCGAGGTTGTACGTGAAGTTTGGACGGAAGCCAGGGGTTTAAGATGGGATTTAAAGAGTTGACTTTTTGTTCATTTCAGTTGACAATGGGGGTTTTGGGGGTTTTTTTGTATTTTTGGTTTTGGTTGGATTGGGGGGGTTTATGATGGTTTTGGGTTTTTACCCCGGGTTTTGGTTTTAGTGTTTTGAGGCCTCTTATGTTTTACTTCTTTTGATCAGTTTGATTTTTTTGTTTTTACTCGGTGTACCCGGGACCCGGTTAACCAGGGTTTCTAGGTTTTATCGGGGGGCGGGTGTTAATTGTTTGGGTTCCCCTTGGGGGCCGAACAAATTGATTCCCCTTGAAGAAAGGCCCCGGGTATCAGGGGCAGATTTGCCTTGGGGGAACCCAAAATTGGGGGGAAAATGGGGTTTCCCCTG
>JAVBHU010000941.1:0-13331 GCA_034768395.1 Linum lewisii | reverse complement strand
TTTACGGTTTCTATTTGCACTCATTTCCTCCATTTTTGCCTAGTTCGTCGTTCTGGTAATAGATCCACTCATTTAGTGGAGAGTATGAGTCTCGATTATCTCCGAGGGAACTTATCGGTAGTTTTGTCCCCCTCAGTAGAAGTTTAATTATTGATTTTTTTTTCTGCTTTCTCGATGTCTCCTGACGGAGCTATCTCGTACCCAGGTATCTTCGATCCCTAGTCCTTGAACTTCTTGCTTGCAGGGAAAAATGGGTAAGAAATGTGACTAAGGTGAATGAGAAATTGAGTCTCATAATAGCCTTAGTGAGAAGGAGTAAAAGTGGGAAATGGTTGAATACCACATTGCTTAGAAAAGAGCTTGTCAAGCTAATTTTAAGTAAAGAGGTTTAACTTATGGATAAGTTAATATGGCATAAATGTAATCTCTAAGTGCGCGCTTAGGAGATTGTAGATCTTGGGTTCGAGTCAGGCTCCGGATAACTGACTTGGTGGTGAAGCCATATTTGCCAAATATGTTTTAGCCCACTAAACATTAAGAATAAATATTCCAAAGACCAAAAATAAATAATTTATTAGTTAAATTATTTAATTTTCGGAATTAATAAATTATGAATAAATCTGAAATTAAATGAGTTGATTATGGGATTACTCTTTGTGATAAATCCTAAAAATTAGCAAATTATTTAGAATTTTTAATACTATTTATGGAATATTTTATTATTTTTGGAGCATATCTGACTTGCTCGTTACTCCAAAGGGTTTCTATAAATACCCATGGTTTCCTTCAGTTCAAAACACACTTTTCGATTTACGAGCTCTCTCTCCAAATCGAGTCTTCTTCTTCTTCTCCCGTTCTTCGTTAAGGTCAGTCGCTTTGCTCAAGCGTGGTTGCGTTCGGCGGTGTTGGTTTACATCGTTGAGATCGTTGTATCCTGGGAGAAAGACGTCCTTGTGTAGGGCGAATCTATCTTAAGGAAACTGTGCAAACACAGGCCTCGATTACAGTTTCTTTCGATTTCAATTTCGTTGTGCTTTTTATAATCCGCGTTGATTTTGTCTAACAACTTAAGATAGATTCTTTAATCTTCGCGGTACACTTTACTACTGATCACGGTTGATACCTCTTATCAGTAGAAAGTGAGATTCGTTATATTTTAAATTTGAGTTGGTAATTCTGTTCGTCTTTCCAACTTCCAATGCTGTTCTTTGGATTATGATTTAGCAGTGGTTTTCACTTATAATCAATAATTTTATTTGGTGGATATTCAAAACCCACACTTTTCAGAACAGTGAATGCGAGAGTTTCCAAAATTTCAAGTAGTTTGCTTTGACTTTTATGCACAATAGAAAGAATTGTTCATGTGCTTTTAAGTCCTTTTAATTTTTCTGTTTGTTCCTTCCATAACATGCAGTTAAATTTTTAACTTTTAGTTTCTGGTTTGTTGTTAAGGCCATTTCTCATTCGGCCAATTAATTATAAATATTAATTTGGTTCGTTTGAGTGAGCTTTTGAGTTTATTTGGATTAGCACTATTTCCATTGCTAATTTTAATAAATTCTCATAGTTTGTATTGAATTATTATACTTGGGTAAAAATCGCTTGGATCTGATGATACAATTAAAAGGTTAAAAGTGATCACACTTGAAAGCAACCTAATTAATTGTTCTATTTCCGCTAGTAGCGAAATTCTGCTTCAAGTTTTTAAATAAATTCGTTGGGTGTTTCGATTAAAATTATTTCTTTGAATTTGTTTCAAAGAACTAACTTGGACAATTTTCTGTTTCAGAAAAAATGTCTACTGGATCTAATGCTGGGGCTATTAACGCTGTTGAAGCTGGAATGTGTCAAGAAGGACACAAGAGGCAAGGTTGATGAATGACGTCATCAAGAATGTGGACTTGGTTGCAGTAGTATCTGAAGTCAACCTAGTTGCATCCAATCCAAGAGAATGGTGGATCGACACTGGAGCAACGCGCCATGTTTGCTCTGACAAAGAGATGTTCAACACCATTGAGGAAGTTGAAGATGGAGGGAAATTGTTCATGGGGAACTCCTCTACTGCAAAAGTCAAAGGAAGTGGCAAGATAGTCATGAAAATGACTTCTGGAAAGGAGCTGACGCTGAATGATACGTGCCTGAGATTCGCAAGAATCTAGTTTCCGGAAGTCTGCTCAACAAACATGGATTTCGCATGGTGTTCGAATCTGATAAATTTACTTTGAGTAAAAATAATGTGTTTGTTGGGAGGAGGTATGCTGTAAATGGGTTGTTTAAGCTCAATGTTATGACTATCAGTAATAAGAAGAACGCTTCTGTTTACTTGCTTGAGTCTTCAATTTTGTGGCACTCAAGGCTTGGCCATGTGAATTTTGATACTATTCGTCGCTTAAGTAACACAAATAGCATCCCCACGTTTCAAATGATTTGAAACACAAATGTGACACATGTGTGGAAGCGAAGTTAACTAGAACATCGTTTCAATCGGTAAAGCGAAATACTGAACCACTTGACTGATACACACTGATGTGTGTGACTTGAAAATGGTGCATACAAGAGGTGGCAACAAGTATTTCATTACCTTCATAGACGATAGCACAAGATATTGCTATGTCTACTTACTTAAAAGTAAGGACGAGGCAATTGACAAGTTCAACTTGTACAAAGCTGAAGTTGAGAATCAACTCAACAAGAAAATAAAAGCGTTGAGAAGTGATAGGGGTGGAGAGTATGAGTATCCATTTGTTGATGTTTGTGCACAACATGGGATCATACATGAGACAACTGCTCCCTACTCACCTCAACAAAATGGCATTGTTGAACGCAAAAATCGTACTCTCAAGGAGATGATGAATGCCATGCTACTAAGTTCTGGGATGCCCCAAAACATGTGGGGGAAGCTGTATTGTCAGCTAATTATCTTCTGAATAAGGTGCCAAGGAAAGGTGTTGATGAGACTCCATATGAGTTTGGAATGGAAGAAAGCCTTCCTATCAATACTTGCGAGTATGGGGGTGCCTTGCAAAGGTAGCAATCCCTTTACCCAAAAAGGTTAAAACTTGGACCTAAGACTGTTGATTGCATATTTATTGGGTATGCACATAACAGTAGTGCTTATCGATTTCTTGTGCATCATTCAAAGGTTAATGATATACATAAGAATACGATAATAGAGTCAAGGAATGCCTCATTCTTTGAAGATAAATTTCCTTGCCTAACCCAAGGAAATGATCACTCGTCTAACATGAACCATGATATGACTAATAATCATGATCATGCGATGAAGATGAAGAGGAAAATGAGGATGAACCTCGACGTAGCAAACGAGCAAGAATGGAGAAAAACTTTGGCCCTGATTTTCTCACATATATGCTAGAGGGTGAACCTCAAAGCTATAAGGAAGCTATAACCTCTTCAGAAGGTCCTCTTTGGAAAGAGGCCATCAAAAGTGAAATTGATTCCATCCTGCAGAACCATACTTGGGAGCTAGTGGATCTTCCTCCTGGATCAAAACCACTAGGCTACAAATGGATTTTCAAAAGGAAAGTCAAAGCAGATGGAACAATAGACAAATACAAGGCTAGGTTGGTAATAAAAGGATACCGACAACGTGAAGGCCTTGATTACTTTGATACTTATTCTCCGGTTACGAGAATAACATCAATTCGAATGGTAATTGCAATTGCTGCATTGCAGAACCTTGAGGTACATCAAATGGATGTCAAAACAGCCTTTCTAAATGGTGATTTAGAAGAGGAAATCTACATGGAGCAACCAGAAGGTTTCTCTGCTCCAGGTCAAAAGCAAAAGGTATGCAAGCTAGTTAAGTCATTGTATGGCTTAAAGCAAGCACCTAAGCAATGGCATCTGAAGTTTGACAATGTCATGGTTGAATGTGGATTTAAAATAAATGAGTGTGACAAGTGTATCTATGTGAAGAACACTAATGTTGGTTATGTTATTTTATGCCTTTACGTTGATGATATACTCATTGTTGGCAGTAATGACAAAATAATTAAATCAACAAAGGATATGTTGAAGTCCAACTTTGACATGAAAGACATGGGTCTAGCAGATGTAATCCTTGGGATTAAGATCTCTAGAACTCAAGATGGACTCTTGTTGAGTCAGTCACACTATGTGGACAAAATTCTTGAAAGGTTCAATAAGGATGACTCTAGTATGGCTAGAACTCCTATTGACCCAAGCCATCATCTATTTAAAAATAGATGGAGAAGGAGTAGCTCAGTTAGAATACTCGAGAGTCATTGGCAGCCTCATGTATCTAATGAGTTGCACTAGACCTGACCTAGCCTTTGCTGTGAGCAGACTAAGTAGGTACACGAGTAATCCAAGTCATGAGCACTGGAAAGCTATGACAAGAGTACTCAAGTACATAAGATATACTCGTGATCATGGACTCCATTATACAAGATATCCAACTGTAGTTAAAGGATACAGCGATGCAAATTGGATATCTGATATAAAGGATTCAAAATCCACTAGTGGATATGTGTTCACTCTAGGAGGAGCAGCAATCTCCTGGAAATCCTCCAAACAGACAGTTATAGCCAGATCCACGATGGAATCTGAGTTATTGCACTAGACAAGTCTGGAGAAGAGGCTGAATGGATACGTCAGTTTCTTGAAGATATTCCTGGGTGGCCGACACCAGTGCCTGCAATTTGCATACATTGTGATAGCCAATTTGCGATTGGTAGAGCACAAAATGTGATGTATAATGGCAAGTCTAGACATATTCGTCGTAGACATAACACAATTAAGACAACTACTCTCAACTGGAGTTATCTCTATTGACTACGTGAAGTCAAAGGATAACCTTGCGGATCCGCTAACCAAAGGGTTAAACCGAGAGGCTGTGCACAAGTTGTCATTGGGAATGGGATTAAAGCCCTGAATTAAAGTTTATTCGAAGGAAAACCCAACCTAGTTGACTGGAGATCCCAAGATCTAGGTTCAAAGGGACAACCTACTTGAATGAACTAGTAGAGTCACTGTGGGGGTAACCCCAACCCATTCCTATAAACAGTGATAATGGTTAAGGATAAGCATAAAGGCTTTTAATGATTCTGAGATAAGGATCACCTATGTTAGAGTGAAGTGGGGCCGCTTCAAAAGAATTGTGGGGGGCGCAAATTCCTTAAACTCTCGCAGAACCAGACAGATGTTCAGGGCCATATGAACATAACAGTGAGAACAAAATCACGTTAGGAAGGATCCTGTGTGCAGTGTATCATCGTCTACACGGGCGGCAGGATGGTTCAAGGACATCGCGTCTACCATCTAGCCAGTAGAGTCGGTATGCTTCACAAGGGAAGGTTCAAAGGGTAACTCCTACCTATCCTATGCAGGATTTAACCGTTGAGCAAAGATGTCGTTGTGTCGTCAGAGTCTTGAGTCCAATTTTCATTCATGTGGGGGACTGTTGGAAAAATGGGTAAGAAATGTGACTAAGGTGAATGAGAAATTGAGTCTCATAATAGCCTTAGTGAGAAGGAGTAAAAGTGGGAAATGGTTGAATACCACATTGCTTAGAAAAGAGCTTGTCAAGCTAATTTTAAGTAAAGAGGTTTAACTTATGGATAAGTTAATATGGCATAAATGTAATCTCTAAGTGCGCGCTTAGGAGATTGTAGATCTTGGGTTCAAGTCAGGCTCCGGATAACTGACTTGGTGGTGAAGCCCATATTTGCCAAATATGTTTTAGCCCACTAAACATTAAGAATAAATATTCCAAAACCAAAAATAAATAATTTATTAGTTAAATTATTTAATTTTCGGAATTAATAAATTATGAATAAATCTGAAATTAAATGAGTTGATTATGGGATTACTCTTTGTGATAAATCCTAAAAATTAGCTAATTAATTTTAGAATTATTCTAATACATATCTTATGAAATATTTTATTATTTTTGGAGCATATCTGACTTGCTCGTTACTCCAAAGGGTTTCTATAAATACCCATGGTTTCCTTCAGTTCAAAACACACTTTTCGGTTTACGAGCTCTCTCTCCCAAATCGAGTCTTCTTCTTCTTCTCCCGTTCTTCGTTAAGGTCAGTCGCTTTGCTCAAGCGTGGTTGCGTTCGGCAGTGTGTTTACATCGTTGAGATCGTTGTATCCTAGGAGAAAGACGTCCTTGTGTAGGGCGAATCTATCTTAAGGAAACTGTGCAAACACAGGCCTCGATTACAGTTTCTTTCGATTTCAATTTCGTTGTGCTTTTTATAATCCGCGTTGATTTTGTCTAACAAGACTATTGTTGGTGAAAATTTTACGGTTTCACTACTGCACTCATTTCCTCCATTTTTGCCTAGTTCGTCGTTCTGGTAATAGATCCACTCATTTAGTGGAGAGTATGAGTCTCGATTATCTCCGAGGGAACTTATCGGTAGTTTTGTCCCCCTCAGTAGAAGTTTAATTATTGATTTTTTTTCTGCTTTCTCGATGTCTCCTGACGGAGCTATCTTGTACCCAGGTATCTTCGATCCCCTAGTCCTTGAACTTCTTGCTTGCAGGGATGCTTGTGCGTTGGCCTACCGACTAGGTTGGTTGGCCGTGGATATTGAAGGTGACGCGACCATGGTCTCCTCGATGGTGAACTCCCAGGCCTTCTTCTCCGCTTCTGGTGACCCGATTGTTGTAGATATTTGATGGTTCCTGAGGTCTTCTCCTGGTCTCCGCCTACTAACAGTTCAACGTTATGTGGCGCGTCAAGCTATTCGATATCTTCCAAGCTGACGAGTAATCAATCTATTGACTTGGGTGGATAGTTATGATATATATATGGTTATCTTCTAGAGAAAAAATATCTGTTATCTAAAAATCCGCTGATTGCTTCATTTTGTCCTGTTTCGCGCGTTTCTTCCTTCCCGGAAACCCGCCAAAATATCTCCTCCGGCTCTGTTCCACCATCTCTATAAATACCAGATCCACAAATTCAGTTAAACAATCCCAACTTGAACTTCTTCTCATATCAATCCAATCATCCCAAAATGGGAAAGTTAACCAACGCGAGAATCGACGGCCACGACCACGACGATCTCGTCTTTCCGAAACAGAGTAAGAAGAAGAACAAGAAGGCGCAGCCGCTGAAGATTACCTACATCTCCAGCCCGACGCTGGTGAGAGCCACCAACGCGTCCGAGTTCCGAGCTCTGGTTCAGGAGCTCACGGGGAAGAATTCCCGGGTCGGAGAAGAAGATGATGAAGAGGACGGAAGATACTGTTCTGGGTTTGAGAATTACTACTTTGAGGATAATCGTATGACGACGACGGCCGAGGATGGGTATTTGTTTTCGAACAGCGGCGGCGGCGGAGGATGGAGGAAGGGGGGTTTTGTGAGTGGAGAGATGTAGTTCCGGATGCGTTTGGGAATGGTGGGATTCGGTACTCTTCCGATTGCTTGTTTGTATAAAGAATTAAGGTTTAGGGTTTGTGCTCTGTAATCTGCACTGTGTAGAAGTATAGGTAAATCCGTAAATGAGTAAAGCGTATAATTATTAATTAGTGATGATAACACAGTCAAGAACATCGATTTGTGCTTGCGACCATCAGCTGGTCAAATTCTAATGAATAACAGGAGCTTAATTCTCTGCTTCACGTACTGCAAAAAGGATCAACATTATAGCCTCAACCAATTTACCAGCTCTCTGTTTTTCCTTTTCTGGGTTGATTGCAGACTTGCAGGCACATCTATAATGATATCGGCTTAAGCTGAAGCGTGCCGATGATTGAACACGGTTTCTGACATCGAGCAAGACAGAGTTCGCCTTTCTATCTCATCACTGGCAACGGTGGCCTACAAGGTAGAAGGGAACGTGATCATGGCCGTCTCAGGGATTCAAGTAGGATTCCCAGCCTTCACTCTCCAGCTTTTCGGCTTTCTTCAGGACTTCATTTCTAGTGTCGTCTTGATACTGGCTCATCCTGCAGAGAACGAAACGCCCTTTGTTATCAATGTTGCTCAAAATATGGTCTGATCATTAGCTAAAGGAATGGAGAAATAACCTGGCTAATAGATCGGGATCGCCAGCCCCCAAGATCCTGACAGCCAGGAGACCTGCATTTGTGGCGTTGTTTATCGCGACAGTTGCAACCGGTACACCTCTTGGCATCTGTGGTGATTTCAAATTATGTCACAATGAAGCTTTCACAGGAAGAAAATAAAGGAAACCAGCAGTATGTACCTGCACAATCGATAGGAGTGAATCCATTCCGTCAAGAGAAGAAGAACGCACTGGGACACCGATAACAGGGAGTGGTGTTAGTGAAGCCACCATTCCTGTAGGTCAAAACCGAAGAAAGATTGAGGAAAGAAAGCAGGAGATTTAACGTCGCAAAACGTCATTACAAAATGTCGAGTGCGTGTATAACTAGCCTGGCAAATGGGCTGCACCACCAGCACCAGCAATGATCAACTGAAGACCTTTGTCCCGAGCAGATGAGGCATAAGAGCACATCAGCTCTGGAGTTCGATGTGCTGATACTATTCTGACCTGAAGATCACATTTGTTAGCTGCTGTAAGTTATATGGTATCAAAATTTGAAGCTCAAAATCAAAATCCAGAAGCAAACTCTAACTCTTCAAAGATTAACCTCATGCGGAACACCAAACATGGTCAAAATTCTCGAAGCATCCTTCATTACTGGAAGGTCTGAATCAGAGCCCATAATGATCCCAACACGCGGAGTTATAGCTGTTCACAAATTAAGAAACCTTCATCAATTGCTAGACAGAGTTCCACTATCCTGGACTACGGCACACCAGTATCCAGTTTAATTACTTGCATCACTGCTAATGTTAGCATTTTCTATAAAAAAAATTGAATCACACTGATGGATCAAATAGTCTCAAGTGGCTTGAATCTCCTATATGAACTTACCCACAGATTGATCATCGGAACCTTGCTCCTTCAACATAGAATTCATCCGAGCTTCAACTGTTCCCATTGAAGGGCCAACTATAGTGACATGACCCATTTTGCGTTGCTTTCGCATTTCTGTAGCAATTGTAACAGATGAAGATTGAGGAAGGAAAGAAAGAGTACGGAAGTACAAATTAGAAGCGCAGCAACGACTAACCTGGCTTGTCATACCAATGAACGTTAGCTCCTGGTATAGTCAATGCCTTTCCAATCAGCTGGTGAGCCAAGTAGAAACCTCGATCTCCCTACACAAGGTCAACCATTTGCTGTATCTTCATATATAGAGTTTTTACAGCATTGAAGAACTTTTGGATTTCAAGTAAATTCAGCGTGTGAATTGTAAAAGTGCAAAGTGTAGCAAAGATCAACGGGTTACCTCCTCTTCACCCAGTAGATTGTACATTATTGCAGCTGGAGTCTTCATTGATGGATCGCCAAGAGGAAGTCCCAGAACAGCCCGTAAATGTTGCTCAAATTGTGAGGTATAGCAAGCTTCAATTGTGTGGTGACCACTGTTATGAGGTCTAGGTGCTACTTCATTTAGAAGAATCTGTCAAAAGGAAGAAAATTAAGAACAGTCAGAGGCGGTATTAACAGGAACGAAAACTAGACGGTTGGTGGTTAATATAATAGGGACTAAAGTTCAACCTGGCCATCACTTGTCAAAAACAGCTCAACTGCAAAAACACCAGCACCTTCTAGAGAACTAACAGCTTTACGTGCAACATCAGTAGCCAGCTGCCTAATTTTCCATGGTACAACGGCAGGTGCCTTCACTATATGGCATATGTTTTCCCTGAAAGACGAACTGAGTCAGTTAGACGGAACTGATTGGAAACCTGTTTCGTGAGATGTAAATTGCAATCCTCAACAACTTTTAGCTGCCAAGACAACTAGACTATCAATCAACACAACTGGAATTAGACAAAGCTTGATATAGAACTTACTTGTGAATAGTTTCAACCACAGGATAGCACACTATAGAATTGTCTCTGCCTCTTGCTACGATTACAGCTAACTCTTTGACAAAGGGTGCCCATTTCTCAACGTACAACCCACGATGAAATCCTCCAAGGGCTGAAGAAAAAACACAAATTCTAAGAACAGAGAAGTTTGTGTAAAAGGAATAGGACATTTCTGAATAACAATAATTCTACTGTTAGCTATGAACCTTACATTCCACAGCAGAAGAAAGCTCCTCCTCACTCTTAGCTACAGCATTTCCACGTCCATCATATGCTAACCTTTTGCTTTTAATCATTAGAGGATAGGCAAACAGATCGCCTGCTCTCTTGGCACCTTCTAGGTCATCTATCTGCCAGTCACAACACCTAATTAGAAGATTCAACGATGGTGGCAGATAATGGCTGCTCAGAAATAAGAAATTTTCCGAAAACAATAAGCAATTCTAATTTGTTAACCAACCTGCATAAACTCAGGTAGCGGAATCCCATGTCGAGAGAAATGAACCTTCTGAAGATATTTGTCCTGTGATATGGTTTCAGACAAGATAAGCATATTGCTAACAGAAGCACAGAACGCATCACAAGTTTGGTGCTAAGATTATGCCGTTTAAACTGTTATCAACACGGGGAAATCGCCCATTGTTTGATGCTAAGATATCATTGTTTACACCAATGACAAAACAAAACAACATGAACAAAGACTGAACTTTGAGGTCACAGCTCTTTCGAACATCAAGATAACGAAATCTGCAGAAAGCTAAACAACTAAAAGCCAACTCAAGAAGGCAATCCAAACAAAGAGAAGAAGAAGGTATACTTGTATGATTCGAATAGTAGAGGCTTTCGGTTGGCAGTCAACACCTTGCTGCTCAAGCCTCTCCATAGTAGCAACATCAACATGCTCAATTTCAACAGTCAACACTCCACATCTAGCTAACCAACCAACAATGAAAACAAGCATTCAAAAACACAACTCAAAACATTCACTAAACAAACTCTGCATTCCCATGTCAACAATTCGAACCTCTTAGCGAATTCCTCAACCGTAGCACTATCATCAAAACTTCCAACCATATGATCATGAGCAACAGAACTAGCAGGGCAGCCCTCAAGAGGGTCCAAAACTATAACTTTGATTACCATCTCCGACCCTGATTGGCACAGCATCCGCCCCAATTGACCACCTCCTAGAACACCCACCACAGTCTCAGACACACCATGAACAGCCACAACTTCATCACCCCTAAAAAACCAATTAAAGTAAGCAGCTTTTTCCTTCAATTTAACCAATAATAATCCCCTTTACGAACACCTTACCTAGTAGTAGAAGCAATACTGTCCTGGGAAGCTCGAGTGACTTGATTTTGACGAGGGTGAGACTGGTTTTGCAGCGACAACGGAGTAGAAGCAAAGGAAGAGTGAAGCGGGAACTTGTCCATTGCGAGAGATTGAGCGGTGGACGGAGGAAAGAAAGAAGGCTTGAGTGAGGAGAAATCCGAAGCTGCTGCGAAAGAATGGAAAGTATTTGGAACAATCCGTTGAAGCATTATAGATTTTTTTGACGGAGGGGAAGGGACGGCGGGAATGAGCAAGACGGCGGCGGACGGGGTTTTGGAGCGCGGCGGAATCAGTGACCAGTGCTACGCAATCTTATTCCCCTAGTTTAGAACCGCGAAAGAAATAGTCCTTGATTTGGGTTAATAACATTTTGGTCACTGGAATTTTAGGCAAGTAACCTTTTGGTCACTTTACTATTTTGTAACTAATTTACCAATGAAGTTTAATCTTGGGAACGAGTTGGTGTTTTCGTCCAATTGTATCTCCTTGTAAGTTGTTTAGATATTTCTCTTGTTGCTTCTAAGTTTTTGTATAAGGACTGTGAGCCTCTAATATAGAAAACTACCGTTGAATTTACGGTTGCAGCCGCCTTCAACTAGTTGTTTCGGTTTTGCAGACTCTCGAACAATAATAGTGACACACAACTAACTTCTACAGAGGTTATCAATGTGTAAGGTCGTATTCCATGAGGTCGTCTCGAGGCTAATACTCAACCAGTTTTTTGACGTCTAATGCATTAAACGAGTTTGATTTTGGTTCATCAAACAACTATAATTAAATCAAGTAAGTAAATGAAAGGAAATTATGGGGAATTAGATCAAAGAGAAGCACCGTCGCTAGGTAAGTATGGATAAATTTTGGTTCAAAACTAAATCTAGTGAGTTAGATTGATTTAATTTTAGTTTTGAATCAGTTGAAGATAAATTTTAAATTATATATTCTCGATGACATGTTAATAGTGACATGGCAAAATGGTTGTAAAAGTACATCGATTACATCATTAGGACTATTTTATAACTCATTTTATAGTAATATGATCACTTTGTAACGAATTAAAATTTTAGGACGAGTTTGCAACCCATTTTACCTTTTCGAGATGTATTAAGTATTTTACCCGACTTTTTTCTCCATGGTTAAAATTGGAAAGTAAAAAAAAAATTAGAGCACGAGGCAGTAAATTCCAAAAACACCCTGATAGGGGAAAAAAAGAGTGAACATGAAATGACGTAATTACCCTCCGAACCCTTGAAATCGTAATCAAAATATTTCCGTTATCAACCCTGAGCTCCAAAGCTTAGCTCTCTCTGATTTCCCAATCCCACCCTTCTTCCTTTGCCCTTCTTAGTTCTTCCCAATTTCTCTACCGATCTTCTCCTTCAACCTTCAACCTTCCATTACCCGCCAATTCTTCATTTCTTTTTTGAATTCTCGTTTAACCCCTTTCCATTTCTTCCCTTGTTCTTGCACCAATTCAGAATCAAAACCCTAGTGCTTGCTTGCTTGCTTCTCCCTTGTGTGCTTTTGCTCACTTTGGCAGCTTCCCTGCAGAATTGATATCGACCCAGTTGGAGTTCTTGAGCTGTTTTGCACTTTCCGAGGTGGGTTTCGATGGTGAATCGTTTTTGCTAGGGTTTATGCTGTCGTTCAATTATCAAAGGGGCATCACCGTTACCCTCATCGACAGTGGCGATCTTGATGCAGGAGCATCTGTCCAAGGATGCGAAGAAGGCGGCGACCAGGCCATTGACGAGCCACATATCGACGCCATCGATCAAGCTACAACTGGAAGAGGAGGGAGATCCAACGTGGTTGCGGACTTTGAGCGGGTTGAGGAAATTGGAGAAAAAGAGGACGACGAAAGATATGCCAAGACCAGCAATTGAAACAAGGGACGACAAAAGAAAAATTGGTCATTAGGGTTTTATTTTATTTTTTATGAATAGACAATTTTGCCCCTCCATTTTAGATTGGACCCGATTCCAAATTTTAAAGTTTGGGCACAGATCTGAACCCGTACTAAATCAAGTGGGCTAATAAAATAAAATTCATACCCAGGGACCGTGAATCGTTTTGGTTTCCC